>PVKC010024780.1:0-16741 GCA_004027635.1 Crocidura indochinensis | reverse complement strand
ATTAAATATTTTGCTGGACCCTCATTCGGTGCATATATGTTTAGAAGAGTGATTTCTTCCTGCTCTACATACCCCTTGATTAATATATAATTTTCATCTTTGTCCCTTACAACCTTCCTGTGTATAAAGTTTGCATTATCTGATATTATTATGGCCACTCCAGCTTCTTTATGGGTGTTGTTTGCTTGGATAATTTTCCTCCAGCCTTTTATTTTGAGTCTATGTTTGTTCTAACTACTCAGGTGCATTTCTTGTAGACAGCAAAAAGTTGGATTGAGTTTTTTGATCCATTTAGCCACTCCGTGTCTCTTAAAGGGTGCATTTAGTCCACTGACATTGAGAGAATGAATTGTCCTAGGATTTGATGACATCTTTATATGAAATTTGGTGTGTCTTTTGGTTAGTCTTGTCTTAAATTATTTATTTCAGTTTTTCTCTTAAGTGTGGGTTTGAGTCTGTAAAATTTCTGAGCTGTTTTTTGTCTGTGAAACCATGTATTTTTCCATCAAACCGGAAAGTGAGTTTTGCTGGGTACAGTATTCTAGGTGAAGCATTCATTTCATTTAGTCTTGTCACAATATCCCACCACTGCTTTCTGGCCTTTAGTGTTTCAGGTGACAGGTCTGCTGTAACTCTCAAGGTGCTCCCTTGAATGTAATTTCCGTTTTTGATCTTGCTGTTTGCAGAATTATGTCTCTATCCGTGGGATTTGTCATTGTGACTAGGATGTGTCTTGGGGTATTTTTTCTGGGGTTTCTTTTGGTTGGTACTCTTCGGGCATGCAAGATTTTATCACATATATTCTTTAGTTCTGGAAATTTCTCTTTAATGATGCTCTTGACCATTGATTCTTCCTGGAAATTTTCTTTCTGTGTCTCTGGGACTCCAATTATTCTTAGGTTGTTTCTGTTGTTCTTATCATAGAGTTCTATTTTCATCTGTTCCCATTCTTTGACTACTTTTTCCATTGTCTGTTCATTTGTTTTAAGTTTTTTTCCAATCTCTTACACTGTATGGAGTTGTTATTTATCTTATCTTCCACAGCACCAATTCTATTCTCAGCTCCTTCTACCCTGGTGTTGAGATCATCCATTTTACCATTCAATTCATTTACTGAGTTTTTCAGGTCTGTTAGTTCACATATTATTTCAGTTTGGAGTTTTGTGATTTCTGTCATCATATGTTCTTGTTTCTTATTAGTGTTCTCTTCAACTCAGTCCATGGTTTCTTTGAGTTCTTTCAGCATCTTCCATATTGCTTTTCTAAAGTCCTTATCTGAGATATTGATTAGTTCGTTGGTCATTATGTGGTCATCAGAATTGTCATCTTCGTTCTCTATGTCTGATGCTGGCCTGTGTTGTTTCCCTATTGTCACACTAGTATTGTGTGTTTTTCTACGTGTTGCGGTGGTATTCATTGGGTAAATGATATGCCCAGCCACACTCCTCTGGTTCCTCCCTTTCTGGGTGTGTCGATTTGCCTACAAGGGAGTGGAGTCCTTCGTGGATGAGGCCTCTCAAAGGATAAAATCTTGGGCCTAGACACACAGCAGAGAAGATTCAGAGAGAAATGCTGGGCTTCAGTGATCCAGCACAGTCCTTAGTGTGATTTTTTCTCTTCTTGTTGCGATGATGTTCTTTCCTTAGAAAGAGCGCATGGCTGCGTAGCGAAGCGGAGCCAAAGTGCTCTTCTGCAGCCTATTTCACTCGAATGAGGTATTCCTGGGCATCACTGCCCTAGAATGAACCTCTGGGAGAGTGAGTCTTTTGGGGGCTGGTTTGGCCCACTCCCACGAGGTCCGGAGTACAGCAGAGGACAAAGAAACACAAAGAAAAGACCAGACTCACAGTTCTTCCCAGTCAACTCCACTAGGCAGACGTGGATACGCAGAAATTCCCAGCCTGACCGGTCAGCAACTTCTTAAAAACTGTTGTGTTTCGGGGCCCGGGAGATAGCACGGAGGTAAGGTGTTTGCCTTTCATGTTAAAGGTCATCGGTTCGAATCCCGGTGCCCCATATGGTCCCCCTTGCCTGCCAGGAGCAATTTCTGAGCATGGAGCCAGGAGTAACCCCTGAGCACTGCCGGGTGTGACCCAAAAACAAAACAAAACAAAAAACACAACTTCTTGTTTTTCAGTATGTATTTGGCTATCCTGTGTCTTTTGTGGTTCCAGAAAAATTTTATGATTGATTGTTCTAAGTCTTTAAAAACTGATATCTGAATTTGGATAGGGATTGCATTAAATCTATTTAGAAGTTTAGGTAAGATAGTCATTTTGACTATGTTGATTCTAGCAACCCATGAGCATGGAGTGTTCTTCCATTTCCTTAGATCCTCTTCAATTTATTTTTGAAGCTACTTGATGTTTTCTTGGTATAGTTTTTTCACTTCTCTTGTAAGATTGAGTCTTAGATATTTGATATTTTGGATACTATTTTAAATGGGATTATCTCCTTAATCTCTTTCTTTTACTTTGTTATTAGTATAGATGAACACTACTGTCTTTTGTGTATTGTCATTGTAGCTGGATACTTTGCTGTATTGGGTTAATTGTTTCTAGGAGTTTTACTATATTTTACTTTAGGGTTTTCGATGTATATCATATCATCTGCAAAAAGAGATAGTTTGAGTTCCTCTTTCCATATGTGGATTCCTTTTATTCCCTTCTCTTGTCTGATTGCTATTGCTAGGACTTCTAAAACTGTATAGATTAAGAGTGGAGAGAGTGGACAACCTAGCCTACTTCTTGACCTTAGTGGAAATGTTTTCAGTTTTTCTTCATTAGGATAATGTTGATTGTGGGCTTTTCATAGATAGCTGTAACTATCTTGAGGAAGACTCCTTCCAGTCCTATTTTGCTGAGTGTTTTCATTGTGAATATATGTTGAATTTTGCCCAACAACTTCTTTGCATCAATATATATAATCATGTGATTTTTGTCTTTCTTGTTGTTGATGTGGTGTATGATGTTGATTGATTTGCATATGTTGAACCATCCTTGCATTCCTGAGATGAAGCCCTCTTGATCATGGTGTATAATTTTTTTTTGATGTATTACTCTATTCGGTTTGCTAAGATTTTGTTGAGTATTTTTGCGTCAATGTTAATTGTGTGATTGGTCTGTAGTTTTCTTTCTTAGCAATGTCTTTGCCATCTATGGGAATGAGTTTGATATTAGCCTGGTAAAGAAAATTAGAAAGAATTTCTGTCTTTTCAATGTTTTGGAAGAGCCTGTGGATAAGTGGTTGTAATTCCTCTTGCAATGTTTGATAGAATACACTTGTAAAATATCTGGACCTGGACTTCTGTACTTCTGTCCTTGGAGAGTTTCTTAATTACTGATTCAATTTCCTTAGACATGATTGGCATGTTTAGGCTTTCTACATCCTCCTTATCCAGTCTTGGAAGATGATATTTTTCCAAAACTATGTCGTTTTCTTCTGGTTCTCTAGACTGAGTATAGTTGTTCTTTGTAAGTCCTCATGATATTTTGGATTTCTTGGGGATTCTGTTGTAATCTCTCCCTTTTCATTTGTATTCCTACTTATTTGAGTGCTTTCCTTCGGTTTTTTGTAAGTCTTGCCAGTGATTTTTCTATCTTGTTTATTCTTTCAAAAAACCAACACCTGATCTCAATGATTTTATGTATTGTTTTCTTAGTTTCTATGTTGTTTATTTCTGTTCTGGTTTTTATTATTTCTTGTCTTCTGGTTGTGTTTGGGCTTCTATGCTGCTCTTTTTCCAGTTCCTAAGGTGTCTCTTTAAACTGCTGATTTTCTCATTTTCCTCTTTCCTGACATAGGCTTGTAGTGCTATGAGTTTCCCCCTAATTCAGGGGTCTCAAACTCGCGGCCCACAGATTTTGACAAGTTGTCTCTTCATTATAGCTTGTTTTAAGGAATCTTTCTATTTCTTCGTTGAGTTCCTCTTTGATCCAGCTGTTGATGAACAGCATGTTGTTTAATTTCCAGGTGTTGGATTTTAGCCATAGCTTCTTTACAGTTAATCTTGACCTCTGTTGCATAGTGATCTGATAGAGTGCTTCTTATAATTCTTATATATGTGATTTTATACAAGTTATATTTATATCCTAAGGCATGGTATATTCTGGAGAAGGTTCCATGTACACTTGAGAAGAATGTGTATTCCACTTTCTAGGGTGGAGGGTCAATCAGGGGTTTGGATTGCGTAATTTATCTCTCAATATATCATTTAGAATCAATTTTATTTATTTAAATAATACGAGTTCTTTACTGTCTGAAAATGCTTTTAGTTTTCCCTCCCATATGAATGAGAGTTTTGCTGGGTATTGGAGTTTAGGTTGGAATTTTTTTTCAGTCGTTTAAATATGTCATTACACTGTCTTCTTGCTTGAATTGTTTCAAATGAAAGATCTGGTTTGATTCTTATGTTACTTTCTTTGTACTTGAGTATAATTTTTTCTCCCTTATTGCTTTAAGGAGTTCATCTTTCTTTTGTATTTTTTGTCATTTGGATTACTATATGTCTTGGTGTTGGTTTATTATGGTCTATTTTATTAGAGACTCTTTCACCCTTGGATTTGCACCGAAGTCTATTTCCAGAGGTTGGGAAACTTTTCAACTACTATTTCACTGACCATTTATTTTCCCCTTTCCCTATATCCTTCCCTTTTGGTATACCTACAATCTGTAGATTGCTTCTTTTGTCTTTGTTCATTAAATAACTTTTTTTCCAATGCTTTACCTTTCATTTCCTTGTTGGCTTCTTTGTCATTTTTGGTTTGCAATTTTCTTTGAGTTATTCTATGTGATTCTCCAATTGTGTGATTCTGCAATTATGGCTTGCTAAGACATTTTTTATTTTCTTTAATTCCATTCATATGGAATTTCTCATGTTCTGTGACAGTTCTTCTTTAAGTGGGTTGATTTGTTCACCTATGGATTTCTTGAGCTTGCTGGCTAGTCATTCCTTCACTTCTTTTGCCATGGCTTGTACTGCGGCTTTTACGTTCTCACCTATTGGGCCTGTGCATTTTGGTGGACTTGGAAATTTGCTGTCATTTCTCTCCATATCCCAGTTTTTAGTGTCTTCCTTAGTTTACCCGTATTTCTTTGCATTTAATGGTTTGGCTTGGAGTGCAATTCCATCAGATTTCAGCCCTCTTTTGCCACTTGTGGCATGGGGCTGGGTCCCTTCTCTGGAGTGATGCACTAGGTGGGTATGTTGGCTGAGGTAGCTATGGTTTGGACCCTCCCACATCCTCAGGTCATGCCTGGTTCAATTACCCTTCCCTTCTTCCTGACAGTCAGTGCATTGCAGCTCCTAGCCACAATGTTAGAGAACCCAGTTGTGCCTTGGTCACTAGCTCTTCCCCTCTACCTGGAAGCAGTGCAGCTCAACTCTGAATCTCAGTTGTTCACTCTCCCCTCCTCTCTACCTGGGATCCAGCACTGCTTAGCTCCAAGTCATACTGTCATATTTTATAAATGACTAAATACTGAGTCAAAGAGGAAGGGAGTAAAAGCATCATTGTATGTTATATTTGCTCCTTTTATCTGTTTATTGATTTCATCATGCCCATGTTACAATCACGTTTGAAAATATCACTAAATCTATTGTTGTTTTAAGGTTTGAGAAGCCATAGTGTGAGTTGGGTCAATTATTTTACTGAAAGATAACCAAAAAGTTAAGTAGAATTTTGAAATGTCCTCGTTATAAACTTGGATATTTCAAGTATACATGGATAATGTAAGCCACATCAAGGTGAACTGATTATAAAGGGGGGCACAGACAGCAAACAAATCTGTATTCAACCACATGTTTCAGGGTAAACAGCATAAAATCAAAGAATGTTGCAGATAAATAGCAAATGTCAAAGCAATACTGTATACAGCCATTCTACGTCCAAAAAAGATTGTTTTTGGGAAAGAGCAAAGTATGATATTTCTAGCTTTTAAAAGTCTGCTAGGCATTTTTAATATTAATAATTAGTAATGTGTATACCCCTTGATCTAATGCAGATTGTCTGAGTGAAACTGCTTAAAAGAGAATTTTTCATGTCTAGAAAAATTAATAAATAACACTCAATGCCAAAGCAAACGTGACCTATTTTAAAAAGGGGGGTTACAAAATCTTTAAATGGACTGAAACTTCCTGATTGTCATACTCAATGATAAACATGTTAAATTTGAAACCCTTATGGCACACAACTTTACAATATGTTGTTGCATGTGGATATATTGTAACTTTAGTCTACTTTCTGACACTGCAACCAATGAAAAGTACTTGAATTCTTAGAGGTGGACAATGCCATGCTCACTAAACTATTATTCCTCTCTTTCCATTACAGTATTTGGGAAGTCTTCTATAGTGAGAATGGATAGGAAAGAAAGCATTCTATGCAAAGATGGTGGTCAGGAAGATAACAGAAGAAATGCTGGATCTCGTGCAGAAGACAAGCAGCTGGCGGTGCTTAGAATCTAGTTGTATCTTCAATAATTCAATACATTGGCCAAGCAAAATAAAAAAAATTAAAAAACAGCAAATGGAATTTTATCAAACTAAAAATTTTTCCCCACAAAAGAAACATCTACTTTTTTGTAAATTCACCTCATAGACTTGTAAACGATATCTTTAAAAACACGTTAATATTCGAGATATAGAAAGCTTTTGTAAAACTTAACAAAACAAGAACCATGTAAAAGCAAGCACATGTAAAAATGCAGAGAAAAGATACACAAAATACTACTCAAGGAATATATATGGATGTATGATAAGTGTACAAAAATGTTCCCATCACTGATAACCAAGAAAATGGAAAGTAAAGCAACAGTGAGATATGATATATCTCTACCCACCAGTTTAATGGGCACATATCACAAAGTAGAGAAACAATGTTGGCATAGACGTGGAAAGAAATGGAACTGCTAGTGGGTAGATAATCTGTTATAAAGCTTTAATAAATATAGACTCATCTTAGTAACTAAGAAATGAGTAGATTTGAGCCAGTATTTTCACTTCTGGGTATATACCCCAAGTGTCCAAAAAGTCTTAAGAAAAGTCATTTGTACTCTTATTTCATTGCAGCATCACTCAAATAACCAAAATCTGTTAACCACTCAAGTGTCTAAAATCACATGACTAAATAAACTATGACTTATATGCATAATAGACTACTATTCAGTTAGTTGAAATAAAAGGTTAAAAATGTAATTTCTTCCCCACATATAGAACCGGGTTGTATCATGCTGACTAAAGTCAGACAGAAGGAGACAGACAGATACAAGGTAAGAGCTCATTTGAGTGATACAGTGAAATATAATAGAATATCAAGTGAACCAAGGCAAGAATAAATGAGAATTAATCTGAAAAATTGAGTTTACCAAGGGGTGGGTGTTATTGGTTGGGAACTTCATAATGTTAGTGTAAAGAAATGGAAATACTGTGGATTTGATGTAGAAATATTGATGCATGAAACTTTATTATTAACAGTACTGTAAATCACAGTGACCCAGAAATATAAAGATAATAAACAGTATCTTAATTTTAAGTTTTATTTTATTGAAACCATTGTGATCTACAAAGTTCTTCATAATTAGATTTCATACTTACAGTGAATCAGTGCCATTTGCACCACCAGTGTTGACCTCCCTCAACTAATGTCCCAGAATGCATCCTATAACACCACCATTTTCCTTTTGGTGACCAACTAACAAACCTATTTTAAGTTTAGATTTTATAGTTTGGGTCTCTTGATTCTACTGTTCTTGACTTTGGCTTGGATAATTATTTCTATACTTTTTTTTTATCTCCGCCAATACACTGGAGTCCACTTGGCCCCATCTATTTTTATCTTATTAATTTTCTATAACCATGGATCCAATTTTTTGAACTGGCATAGCTTCTGCACCAACAACAGTAATCGAATTTCTACCAGGAAAGGCTGTAATGCTGCCATGGCACAGATTTGCTCCAGGGTGAATTTATATGAAACCCTGATGACTTGGAAACATCAACAACTTGCTTTCAGGGCAGGTTTTCCTGTCTCTGCTAATGGTACAATGAATCCAAATGTTTCTCTGTGGTACACTGACTTCAACATAGAGTCAGGGCAAAAACCAAAATCTCTAATTACAGGAGCCTAACTACTACAACCGTGATTAATAAAATTTCCTGGACTACAAAGAAAGACATTGGGGTTTGACAATTTAATATGCCCAGAGCCTGTAGTTGGTTTTATGAAGGGATACTTTATGGGTAAGGGCTCTCTGTTTTTAGACCAAATTTTTTTCCTTTCTGTTTTCCCCAACTTTTGTTGCACCTATGCAAAAAAAAAAAAAAAATTGGCATGCTCTTTTTCTAAACCTTTAGACAGGGGCTCCCATCTTAGTAGAAATTCTTGGGACAAGAAAAAACAGGATGCTGAGGGGATCATACTCTGGGAAGTAAGGAAAAAAGGCATTTAGGACCTGGAGCAATGGCACAGTGGATAGGGCATTTGTTTTGCATATGGCCGACCCAGGTTCAATCTCCAGCATCCCATCTGATCCCTCTAACCTGCCAGTAAAAACCACTGAACACCACCAGATAGGGCCTATAAACAAGTATATTGAATGACTTTATTCAGATTCAGTATAAATGACTAAAGCAAAAGAACTTGGAGAAAACAGCAGAACTAAATCCTAGGATTGGAGAAATCTTAAGGTTTTGACCAGAAGGATTGAGATGGAAGAAATTGGAGGAAAGGTCTATGGAAGGACACACGATGCTAGAAATTTGTTGGTGGGTTTTATGAATATCCTATACATATAGAAGTGTGGAGATAAAAACCTGAAATTCTATACCATTGCTGATCGATGATATATTAAAAAAATTTATTTCCACATGCACTTCAATAGAAACAACACTTCAGCTCATTTTGTCCAATTCCATTTTGAGACACACTTTAGAAAAACCTACTGTCAAATGATTACACTGGCACTTTTGTTATGTGTAGCTATATGCATTTATTAGTGTATATATAAAGACATTGATAATAAAATTGCAATAAAACAGCAATGCCTTATTGAATGGTTATTATATTGCCTACATCAGAGTATGATTTAAGTTATAGCTCTATTTACCAAGTAATACAGATTTTTCCTGATATCTAAGAAATATTTCTTCTGATTGTTAATTCCATAGCTGTATATTTGAATTACTAATCTTTGTAACATGCCTTCCATGGCTTCATGGCTGTGTGTATGTATTTTGGTGCATGAAAATTGAGTGATAGTTCAGAGCAATAACACAGTGTTCCCTTTGTTTCCTCTAGCACTCCAACCACATATCACCTTGTGACAGGCAATTAGTTCCTGTTGTTTAATTAATTATTAAAATCATCTTATTGCATTTTTAAAACTGGCACACAACATAAAGTAAATCACTGTAATTTCTATTCTGCTAAAGTGTATAATGCTATTTTATCTAAATAAATAATGAGTGCACTTCATGTAAAGGAGATGGATTATTGTCACCAGTGAATGCTACTATAATTTAATGTCATCACAGCAAATATTTTAACAAGGCTATCTTTCTATTGGGTCAATAGATTTTTTTCTGTCTAAAAATGTGCATTCTTTGTGAATTTCTCAATTTCAGGTCAAAATAAGCATACTAGCATTTTCTGAAAAATTTTAAGGTTTTAAAATTATTAATATGTTACTTACTTCTTTATTTTATATAACCAGTAACCCAAATGCAAATTGGATGTTTTCACTCTTATTAGACCAGCGGTCAGACAAGTTCAACATTAGCGGAAAAGGGTGGCCCAAAATTCTAGAAGATACAGATGCATCACAAGCTTTTCCATCTCCTATGATATGCTGAAAATTTCACTGTATCAGGAAACATTTGAAACAACATCACATCTTTATATACCATAACTTCCTTAGATGGTCTTTTGTAGTATGGAATTTTTTAACACACCATTGAGACAAGAGACCAGACAGCTTCAATAATAAATGGCTGGTGATATATGCAAGTCCAGAAAAGTAGGAATTCTGTTTTCTGAGAGCCACAGCAACTCAGATCAGACTTTTTTCAAATAATTTTTTATCTAATTCTAGAACCATGATTTACAATGTTCCTGATAACTGAATTTGAAGTATCTATTATTTCAACACCAAACACACCACCAGTGTCAACTCTCCTCCACCAGTGAGTATTCCCATATTCCATCCTTCCCTTGAGCCCTGCCGGCCAGATTGACATGCACATTACAAAGTGGACTATTTGCAGCTTAGACTTGTATTTTGTGCTCTTGAGTCTATGCATTGGATATAGAAACTTGCCAATCTCCCACACCCCCAGAAGAACCGAGTCCATCCCCTGTTCCCACTTTTTCATCTCCTTTCCTAACCCCTTGATTTCATTCCTTTTATGTCGTTCTCCCTAAGCTCTGGGGTCAAAGGTGGTTTTATGCATGGCCACATTACTGCATTAAATATCCTCCCCTAGTTATTATATATGCCACTCCACATGATATCTTACTGTTCAACTGTTCAAGGTTACAGCAAGTTGCACCATTTCATCCTTCCTTATAGATGCATATACTCCATTGGGTATATATACCACATCTTCAAAATATGTTAATCTATAGTTGAACACTTAGAATAATTCTATTTCTTTGCTATTGCGCTATGCCCAACAATGAATACTGGTGTGTTCATTTATTTTTGAATAAAAGTTCTAAGACTTGGAATAAATACCCCAAAGTGGGATTTTGGGGTCAAATGGTAGTTCATTCTAATTTTACTAAGGACTCTACACATTGTATTCCACAGGGATTGAACCAGACAATGTTCCCACCAGCAGTGGATGAGAGATTCTTACCTCCACATTCAAGCCAGCACTTATTCTGACTATTTTTGATTTTCTCTCTGGTATGAGATTAGATCTCATTGCCATCTGGAATTGAATTTGGCTAATTATAGGTGATGCTGATTGTTCATTTTTTTAATAATCATATCAAAAGCTTAAATATACTGAAAAACTACCAGTACATATAGTAGCTTAGGAGTTTGGGGTTTTCCCAATGCTGGTTTTTGGGTCATACCCGGCGGCACTCAGGGGTTACTCCTGGCTCTGCACTCAGAAGTCACTCCTGGCAAGTACAGGGGGCCATATGGTATGCTGGGATTTGAACTTTTGTCTGTTCTGGATCAGCTATGCATGCAAGGCAAATCTATCACTATGCTATCTCTCTGGTCAATATCCCCACTTTTGAGCAGAAACTCCTCATTCTTCCTTACACTCAAGCCCTAGCAATATTGCTCATTCTTTGAGTTTCTTTATTCTGGAAATTTCACATCAATGGAATTACACAATTTGGTGTTTTTAATATATATATATACTTATATATAGTGTTAAGGTTTAACATTACTATATTATTCTATGCATTATTACTTTAGGTTTTTGTTTGTTTTGGTTTTTGAGATACACCCAGATGCTTGCAAGGGTTACTCCTAACTCTGCACTCAGAAACTGCTCCTGGCATGTTCAGGGGACCATATGGGATACTGAGTACTGAACATGGGTTCATCCTGGGTTGGTCGTGTGTAAGGCAAACACACTATCATTGTTGCTATCATTCTAGCCTCATTAGAACAGGATTTCTGGGGGTGTTGAGTTAAACCAGGCAGTGCTCAGTGGTTACTCCTGCTCAGTGCACAGAAATTGCTCCTAACAGGCTCGGGTGACCATATAGAAGGCTGGGTGTCGAATCTGGGTAGTAGGTCCTAGGTTGGTTAAGTACAAGTTATGCTATCTTTCAAGGCCACTTTGTTACTTTTTATGACTGAATAATATTCTGCCATGGGTATGTGACATTATTTATTTAATGATAGTCATTTGGTTTGCTTCTATTTTTTACTTATTATACAAAATGCTGTTATGAGTTTCCAAGTGAAACAATATTTTCATTTTCTTGGGGGTACACATATAAAACATGATAGTTGAGTCATGATAGCTGGTGGACATTGTGAAAACTGCCAGGCTGTTTTCACAGTGGCTATACCATCTTTTATCTCCATGAGCATTCCAATTTCTCTACGTCTTCATAAACATTTGTGATTATCAGGCCGCTTTAATTATAAGCAACCCTACTGTGTGCAGAGTGTGATATAGTAGTTGGCTATTTATTCTCTTGTCATTGACTTTGGATTTGATGTTTAAGTCTGATCCTTTTTTATTTCTACTTAATGTTCATATGACTGTTTGTTTCTGGTACCATCTATTATTCCCCTTAATTTATGAGGCAGTACAAGATTATTCTAGTTATATGGTTCTATATGAAATAAAGAAAAGAAGAAAAAGAAAAGCAACATGTAAACAAACAAAAAAGGTGGAAGTCAATCTAGAAATTAATATCAATTTAAAAATGGGGCCAGCGAGGTGGCGCTAGAGGCAAGGTGTCTGCCTTGCAAGTGCTAGCCAAGGAAGGACCACGGTTTAGTCCCCCGGCATCCCATATGGTCCCCCCAAGCCAGGGGCAAGTTCTGAACTCTTAGCCAGGAGTAACCCCTGAGCATCAAATGGGTGTGGCCTGAAAAAACAAATAAATAAATAAATAAGCAGAAAGGGAAAAAAAGAAGAAAAACATAAAAAATACACAAAAACTACAACAAAAGCAAAATAAACAAAACAAAAAAAGAAACAAAAATAAAACAAAAGACCAAAACCAGTAACTACAAAAAAGCACCAGAGCAATAAATACAATAACCAAACAATAACAATGAGAACCAAAAAAAAAAAAAAAGAAAGGAAAAGAAAAGCACACCAAAAGAAAGAAAGGAGGACTAGTGTGGCAGGATTTTTGTTTTTGCATAGGCATAGTAAATATTGGGGAAATTAGAAAGGGAATTCCCTTGTCCTAAAAGATACAGGGTTTCTCCACAATTAAAACATACTTTCATGGGAATAACTGCAATTACATACATGCTCCTTTTCACACCTCAAGGACGTTTTATGGTGCCAGGAAACTTTCCACTCAGTTGTGGATGATAGAATCAGGCCTCTAACTTGAGATCTTGGTAGTTCCACAAGTATTAGGTTGAAGGCTAGGATACAGTCTTTCTTTATGGCTCTAGCAGTTCTGTTCCATCAATGTAGTAATCAGTCTTCTGTAACTGATGGTCTTGTTTTTTGCACAGATCCTAGGACAAAACCTAGGATAGTCTTTCATTATTTTGTGGAAGGTCTGCTCTGTTATAGTTGTCCAAGTCAGACTTTTGGAATTAGAGATCTTGGATATTGTACAAATTTTAGGCTGAGCCTAGGCTAGTGTCTTTGTTATTGGTGCCAGGATAAGCTTTACCCAGTCATGGTTGTCAAAGTCAGTCTTCTGTAGTAAGCAATTTTGTTTTTAGCCATTTCTTCTGATTTCATATTACCATTAGGTGATTAGATAGGACAACCTGCTCTTAGATCAAGTTGTCATTTCCTTGTTGTCAGGATGTCATATTAAAATTGGCACTAGTTGGTGTTTAAGTGGTATAGGAATTTCCCAGGGGTAGTTTGGTTCCTGATGCTGTTGCAGAGAACTGTGTCAATTCTATGTCTGGGCTCTAGGGCTTGGAATTGGACAGTAACTGTGTGATCTCATTGAGTCTAAGTTGGGTCCACATGACACATGTTCAGGCTGGGAGGTGCCCCTGTATTAAAAAATGCATGGGTTCTTATATCCAGTAGATAATAAATTGTTTCTATACATAAAATTTCCCCATTTTTAGTATGCCTTTGCAAAAGGAAATAGTACCATGTTGTATTTCTGGTACATTTGGGGTAAGAATGTCAGGCTACACAATCTCTGTGCCCTGGTTTTGACCTGAGCTTTTATCCCAGGCAAGACATTTTTGTAAGTTTTCATACCAAGCAGAACCAAAACGAGTAAAGTAAAAGAGAAAAAGCAAATATATATGTATACAAGATGCTACTCGCTTAACGACCAAGTTCTGTTCCAAGAACTTGGTCATTAAGCGAATTGGTCATTAAGTGAGGAAATGCATGTACTGTGTACAGTAGTACAGTATATGAATAGTACTTGACAATACAGTATTCTGAATTAGTAATATACGAGAAAGATAAAACTGAAAATTTTGACTTGTTTTAATTTGCATAGATGGTATAATTTAAACACTGTACTGCAATGTATTACAGAACATAAAGTTAATAAAGTAGGTACATAAAGCACCAAAAACCACAGTATAAGATCTTTCAGGCATTTTATTCCCCCCCAAAAAGTCCAGTTTCATCCACATTGAATATCTGTTTTGGACAGTAGCCACCTTGCTCTATGATTTTATCAAATTGGTCAAAAATTTTTCTGCTGCTTCTACATCTGCACTTGCTGCCTCACCACTGACACTCCAATTGTGCAGGTTGAATCTTCGAGAAAACTGTTGAAGTCATTTGTTACTTGCTGTAAAGATTTCAGTTGATACTTCACCGCTGCGTAAAAGATATTAAGTGCCATGACTTGAATTATTGAAAGGCTCAATGGCATTCTTTTTTGAATCTGGTCATCAAAAAAGATAGTCAGTAACTTCTCCATATCATGAATTAGGCCTTTCCGCTGTGTATTTATTATGGCTTTAAAGCCTGTTGATGCTTTCACTATCTCTTTTACTCTATCTTTATCCATAAGGATTGTTGAAATGGTTGATTGTGCCAACTGAAAGTCATGTGCTATCTCATGGACTGTTTTGTCACCTTCATAATCCTTTATGATTTTCATTTTCTTCTCAAGATCAATAGCCTTTCTTTGTTTCTTGGCATTTTCTGGTGAATCCTTGCTTTTCCTTTTTGAAGAAAACTGGGGTAAAGTACAATACAAATAAGGTACCCAGATCACAAACAATTTGTATGTTTGAAGAAAAAGCTTTATAAACAGTTACACTGTACTGTACATACTGTAATATATTATGTCTGTACTGTATATTGTCACAATACTGTGCTGTATTGTGTGGGTCTGAGACAGATCCTGGACTGTATACAATATAGTTGTACTGCATACAGTACAGTATAGCTGTTTATAATGTTTTTCTTTACATCACAAAAATAATTTATTGCTGAAATGTGAACACTGACCAGATAACAAGCAGTACTGTACCTCAGAATAGTGTACATCAGCCATGAATGACATTGAGACACATTCTAGCACTTTCTGTCGGTGAGATGGTCATAAATGTGAGCAGTCATAAAGGTGAAGAGATGGTCGTAAGTTCGAATGGTCGCTAAACAGGTAGGTCATTAAGCGAGGAGTATCTGTATATAATAGTGAAAATATATAAAAAATAAATTTACAAAAGTAATTGAAGAAAAATGAAGTGATTGTAAGAGGCTACATTACATTTGTGAATTAACAGACTCAGATGTATTATTATAAGGGTATTAAACATATAAATGAATTATAGGCTTCCCTATTGTCTTTTGAGATACTCTTGTGGGGGGTAAAATCCAGGGCACATTTTCATCACACACCCTGGTTTGCATTTTGATACATGATTTTCAGTAGAAAAGGATCAGATAGAGTCATTGTATGGGAGTACTTCTGGGGATGAATCTGGTATCATAAAACAGTACACATTTTGGGTGGGGAGTGAGAAAACGGGCTACACAGCATGAGCTTACAGGAATGTTGGCTGCAGTTTCTTGCTGGGCAAGAGGTTTGGGGCCGAGAGGGTGTCCTTTCACATTGTGAGCTTGGTAATGACTTATTGGGGCAGGAGGTAGGTGTTGTTACCTAATGAGTTAAAAACAGAGGGTAAAGAGAGATTTATAAGAAGAGATATTGGATCATGATTTTGGGATGAAAGGATAAAAGTATTTCTGAAAGGGGAGAAGGGAGAGTATATAGTAGGGGATATATACACTTTAGGCATGGATTGCTTGCAATTTAGGGTTTGTCACTCAAAGGGGAGTCCACTATCTATAACTCATGCCCACATAAATACAGATATTAGTGATCTATTAAGAATCTATTAAGAATTGTTGTTTGAGGCCTTACCCTCATAGGATGGGTCTAGGCTCTGAAGAATTAATGAATTGAGTAAAGATAAATAATTAGCTAAGATATAGATTAGGAGATAGGGAAAGAAATAAAAATACAAGAGATAAAAAATAAGCAAACAAGTAGAAATACGTTAAAAATTTGGTCAGTGCATTGGAGTTGGAAGGTTTTCCCATTTCTAGGCACTTTATCACTGATGAGGGTGAGCCTTGCTAAAAAAAGAGATTCAGGGTTAGACAGTGGCTGGAACATTTTAGGATATACATAGCTTTTTTAGTTTAGACTACTAAGCAATGTGGTATTGAGGACTATATTTGTTAAAAGAAAGCTACAGTCTTTTGTTGTTGACTTTGTAGCCAGCCCCTTTGCTGTATTGGTTAATTATTTCTAGAATTTTTGCTGTGAACTCTTTAGGATTTCCAATGTATATCATCAAATCATCTGCATAAAGATAGTTTGACTTCCTCTTTCCCTATTTGGATTATTTTGATTCTTTTCTCTTGTCTAATTGCTATTGACAGGTCTTCTAAAACTATGTTGAGTAAGTGGTGACAGTGGACAGCCTTGATTGGTTACTGAACTTAGTGGAAATTCTTTCAGCTTTTCTTCATAAAGGATACTATTGGCTGTGGGATTTTATAGATAGCTGTTTCTTCCTTGAGGAAGGTTCTATCTATTAATTTTTTCTTTTTTTTTTTTTTTTTTTTTTT
>PVKC010024779.1:5573-16855 GCA_004027635.1 Crocidura indochinensis | reverse complement strand
TTTTGAAATTTCTCTGGGTTTTCTTTGACATTTACCCATTAGTTTAGCAATAATAAGGGATAGATTCTACACTCTCCCCACTCTCTAAATACTGATACAAAAAGAGTATTATCAAAATATCTTTACCTCCTAAATAATGCCTCATTTTCCTCTTTTTTTAATTTTATTTAAATTGAGTCACTGCGATATACACAGATATTAAGCTATTCACGGTTAAGATTTAATGATTAAGTTTTATTCCTACAATGTTCCATACCTGTCCTTCAGCAAAGCATATTTCTCAGCACAAATGTCCCAGTTCTCTCCTGCCCTCTCCATCAATCTGCTATTAAAACAGACACTTACCCTCCTTTGAATGCTGTTATTAAAATGTATCATGAATATCACTTTACCTCCTTTCAGCACCTAGTAGTATAGTGATTCAATTTTTAAAGTAAATGTTCCTCATTAAAGTTAATGTTGAACTTTACAGCAATTCCATAGTCAAAGTTATACAAACACATGTTATACATTATTATGAAACTTGAATCTACATATTCATATATTGAGAAAGCAATGTTTTCTAAGACAATAAATGCCCCATTAAAAATATGCCAAGAATGTCTCTGACTACATACCCTGGTATAAGCACATAACCAAACAAATCAAAAAATAGGCAACAGACAAAAAACTACTTCTCCATTCAAGACACACAGATGACTTACAAATACAGCAAGGAATGCTCACTCTCACATATAATAGAGAAATGAACATAATACATACAATGTTATACATTTGAGGTTGGTGATGATCTCTATATCAGAGAGATGTGAAATATTAAATATGCTCTTCAGACGCAAACTGAGATATCAGAATAATAGCTTTCTCTCAAAGAAACCACCTAGTCTTTGCTCAAGGGATTTCATTAGGAAACTGACTGTCATTCTGTACCTAATTGCTCCCCAGTAACCGGGAACAGGGATTAAAGCCAATCAAACGAGGTCAGGTCAGATGCTTTAAGTGTGGCAAAAAGGGGCATATATAAAAACAATCAGGTCACAATCACTTTTTATATCTGCTCAAGGACCCATCCACTTGTAACCAAGACTTAATGAACCTGTCTCTGGAAACTGGGTAGGTGGCCAGTACGTAATTTCTCAAAATCAGAGAACCTGATCATCAGTAATTCAGCTTACCTGACCAAATCAAAAGAATTCAACAGTTTAGCCATTAAAAGCCTGCAACTTCTGGAAGCTTTGGTGTAGAAATCTCTTGCCCATAGTAATTGACCCTCATTCTAGCTAAATGCCCTTAAAGATTGAGTCTGGCAAAGCAAGGATCACTCTCCCTAGGAACTGTGGGAATGCTTGTAGGAAGAAGCAGTTTAACAGTGAAAGGAAGAGTGCTTTACCTGAAGATTATAGATACTTATCATGTAGGAGAAATATCAGTTATTTGTTTCTGTACCCACAGTCTTGCCTTTAAGAAATGTGAAAATGTACCTCCACTTTTATTATTTCCTTGTTTTATACCTGGAAAATCAGAATGCATCAGAGAAGTAGGTCAGGAAAAACTGAACCTGAAACTTCTGCATTGATAGCTTTCACTGCTAAGCTTAAAGAGGAAAATCCAGATGCTTCTTGAGTTTAGAATAATGCTCTAACATTTCATATCTTTTGCCAACCAAAAAGCAGCTGCACATGCAGACTCCCACAATAGTGCTCATTATTAGAATGTTTCAGTACCTTAATTTGTCTTCTAGTATATTTATAATAATCTTAATTCTTCTGTTACTAACAATCCACAGAGATATACTTTGGATATCCTAGTTTCATATGACAGTGGTATTTTCTTTCTTTTTTGGTTGGGGCGGTCACACATGGCAGTTCTCAGAGGTTAATCTTGGCTGTACGATCAGAAATTGCTTCTTGCATGTGCAGAGGACATAGGAAATCCCGAGCTTTGAACCATTGTCCTTCTACATGTAAGATGTACGGTCTACCTCCTTGAAAGTTCGGACCCTACAGTGATATTTTCTGTTGATCTCCGAATAAAGACTCATTCAGATGACATAATATATTATATAATTCACTTTTCATTTGATTTCATCTACCTATATCTTCTAATATCCCTCTACACAGCAATCCTTGGATGAGGCATCTGAATGCCAGAGACTTTTTGTACAGTGCTAAACACCATATCACTTAGTATTTTAGTATTTAGATTTGCATTTTAATACAAATCTTAAATATTATAATTGTTTAAAGAATGTTCTTTGCGTATTCAAAACCACGAAGTCCTTTTTTCAGCAAAGTTTCTTCCATCATTGTTGATTATTCCAAGGAATTAAAAATCCTTTTCACTTACCATAACAGTTTTATATTTTGAAGATCTTTGACCCATTGTACTTGGGACAATTTTTCTATAGATAGATCCTTTTATCCATCGCTGAGTGTGTGTGCTTGCCTGTGGGTGTGTGTTGGTGTGTGTGGTAACCACCTCTATGTTTAATGTTTATCTGCATTATATGTATTCTGTATTTGTATCATATTTAGGCTTTCCTTCATTTATATGACCATTTCTACTCCCCGACAAGAAAGAAGATGATGCCACCACTACCGCAGAGGTCATGTGATCTAGTATAAGTTTGTAGGATCTATATAAATCACCCAGCTGAACTTGCAACAGACCACCCCACTGCATGGAAAGCAGGACTCAGGCAGCACCACTGGCTTGTGAACTGCTCATGATCCTCTTCATGGTTCATTCTACATGAAGGTCTCCTGTTCTATGTCATCACTCTGGCTGCTGCTATATTTGCAGTTATCTGAGTCCTTGAACTGTCAGTCATCTTCAAAAAAGAATGCAGGCACTATGTCATTACTCTGGCAGCTGCTATTGTTGCAGTTTCAGTATTTGAGTCCTTGAACTGTAAGTCATCTTCAAAGAAGAATGCAGGCACACCGCATTTGCTGATGTGTTCTCGATGGTCAAATACTACTACTTCAGTACACCATAGACTATTGTTAACCACTGGTTTCAGCTATTGAGAGACCTTTGGATCTAGGACATTTCCTGAATAAAAGCCCCCCACTTTCCACAGATACTTGCTTTTATCCCCCAGAATCAGGTACCACCCAATGATGGAAGCAGAATCAAGTTCCACCCTAGGGTGGGGGCTGACTGCTAGGTCACACCCTAAGATAGGGCACAATCACAGATCAGGGTAGGGTCAGAAATGTTTACATACACACAATTACAGATCATGGTAAGGTCAGAAATGTTTACATACACATAATTACAGATCAGGGTAAGGTCAGAAATGTTTACATACACAACACATACATTGGGAAACAACGCAAACTGATGTAACTCGTTTTGCTCTTTTTGCAAAGTTAAAATATATTTTTGTCAGTGTAAGTACCGGTTCCAAAGTTTACACAGGTGAGAAAGCCCACACCGATGAGAAAGCTAAGCATGCCACAGCCATTATTTACAATGCTTTGCTCCTGTAGTTCAAAATTAGAATCATTGGAGTCCCAGAGACGCAGGAAGGAAATCTCTTGGGCTAGAGGTGGCATGAGTAAAATAAGTCACAGGGGAGAGAGACACTCACAAAATAGTTTCACTTATTTATGGGTTTTAAGAAAAATTAAATACTTTATTGTGATAATATCCAGAGTAAAGGACCAGAAGGATAGGCTCATGTTATGAAACTCACTTCAAAGAGGGGTGAGTGCAGTGAGAGAATTAAAACCCTAACATATACCATCTCAATGTTAATGAATGAGAGTAATAGAATGCCTGTTTCAAATACAGGCAGAGGAATGGGAAAGGTGGGAGATGGGGGCATTGGTGGTGGGAATGTTGCAGAAAAAAGAAAGAAATAGAGGGAAAAAGAATGAAAATAAATAAATGAACGAGAGCCAGCTTTCATCAGCAATTTGGTATGGCTCTTTTCACACTAAGTATTTCAAACTTTTCAAAAAATGAAGGGCTCCCAACATTCTATAAGCAGTGGACAAGTTTTGAATCTAACCCAAGAGGTCCGTGTGCATGCTCTCTCACACTGCCGCTGAGAATTTTTTTTTATCTTTCTAACCTACAACGGAAGCAGTTTTGCTGGAGAGGCCTTTGCCTTTCCCCTGAATTCCTTCTGGCCTAGTTTGTGTCAGAACTGTTCAGGAGGGTAATCGGCATATTATGAACAACTTGGTAAATCATGGTGCTTTAATAAAAAATAAATAAAATTTGATCCAATATAATATTACTTTTGGAAAACAATGTTCCTCATAACACTAGAAATTGAACTCCCATATGACCCAGCTAATGGCATTCCAAGAGGATATATTCTTTCTTCTTTCTTTCTTTCTTTCTTTCTTTCTTTCTTTCTTTCTTTCTTTCTTTCTTTCTTTCTTTCTTTCTTTCTTTCTTTCTTTCTTTCTTTCTTCCTTCCTTCCTTCCTTCCTTTCTTTCTTTTTCTCTCTTTTTATTTTTCTTTCTGTCTTTCTTTTATTTTGGTTTTGGTTTGGTTTTTGAGTCACACTTGGCGATGCTCAAAGATGACTCTTGACTTTGCACTCAGAAATAACTCCTGGCAGGCATGGAGACCATATGGAATACTGGGTTTCAAACCATGATCATCCTGGAATGACTGTTACAAGGCAAACATCCTACCACCATATTATCTCTCTAGCCCCATATTCAAGGGAAAATTTTAAACTCAATTGAATCAAAACTTCATATAGGGAGTTTTTACACAATCAGTAGTGACTTGAACAACTTTACACTCTAGTGTCATATAGTTTAAGCTCAAAACAGTAATTGAAAAGAGATTTCAATTTTTTCTATAGAAAATGATGATGTGGGGCCTGGGAGATAGCATGGAGGTAAGGCGTTTGCCTTTCATGCAAAAGGTCATCGGTTCGAATCCCAGTGCCCCATATGGTCCCCCGCGCCTGCCAGGAGCGATTTCTGAGCATGGAGCCAGGAGTAACCCCTGAGCACTGCTGGGTGTGACCAAAAAAAAAAAGAAAAAGAAAATGATGTGTGTTTATAGGTCTACAGAATCAAGCATGTCAGATTAGATATAATCACCCTAATTAGACCGTGTGAAAGGTGGTATAGTACTTACTCAGCAAAAGGGACCAAATGTTCATGGTTGGAATGTCTATTTCATAAGAAAATGTATTGTTGAGTTTTCAAGTTTGGGATCCACATAAAGTCTTCAATTTGTGAGCATGATGTAAAATATTCAATGAATCTCCTAACGGAAGTTTTCCTCATAAAGTTTCCCCTTTCTTTTTGACTAGTCATTGGGTAATTGAGATAACTCTGGTCCTTTTACACTCTATTTCTTATAGCTTTCCAAATCTTGACCTTCTCCCCTTTTTATGAAGACCATGTTATCTATTACCTTGGCAGAGAACAACACTCTAAAATTGCCTGTCAGTTCCTGGTCCTCATCTCCTTATAAAAACAAAGGCAGAGCCAGGGTCTAAGACTATCAGCAAGCATGGTGCTGGAGCGTGGGACCTACCCAGGAGCCAAGAAGATGAAGCAGTTTGAAGCTGCCATCCTCATTCTCTTGCTAGCTGTAGATGTCCTTGGAATACCGGCCCCAGTTGCTAAAGGTAAGTTAAAAAGGTGGACAGGTCTGTGGTCACTCCTGGTCATGGGAGAGACATGGACAAATCTTTGATACTCTCATAACTGTTCCTGATGTACATGTGGACATAATTTGGTACTTAATTTCAGGTAGTTGCCTGGCACTATGGATGGTTCAATGACTTAAAGCAGTCATCTGGCTAGTGAGATGTGTATGTGTTATGAATTCAAACTCCGGTGGTGACACAGGAATACAGAACGTTTAGATTTCTGTAGTTCAGATTATCCTGAATGTCAAAGAATTTCTACTGGATGGGTGCAACATTTAAATAATTAGTAAATGGATTTGGGAACAGGGTAATGTTTTTGTTTTGTTTGGGGACTACTCCTAGCTCTACTCTCAAGAATCACTCTTTTCTGTGTTCAGAGATACATTTCCATATAGATGTGGGGATCAACCATGTTGGCTGCAAGCAAGGCAAGGACCTTATCAACAGCACAATGTCTCCAGCATCTAATATCAAATGTTTATTGGAGGAAAAGCTCCAGAGCAATGGGTTGGATGGATTTGAAAGTGAAGTGCCTTACAAAACCTTTAGTCAGATGTTTTAGGTAAATAAGTCTGTTTATTGATGGCACTGCTATGATACAACAAAGGATGTTATCTATGTCCCCTAAATATTCCATAAATTAAGGTACTCTGATGTCAGTGATTATTATTTTTAAAATTGTATTTCACATTCAGTAGCCTATATTTCTGTTTGGGGCATATCTTTGTCTTATCAGTCATTAGCAATGGCCTCCAAGATTTTCTGGCTTCCAACGTCACATGAGTACTTTACATCCTGGGAAAACTATGGATTAACGTGGAATTCAGTACTAAGCTAAGGGGAGAGCTCAAATTATCATGGTAGAAATATGGTATTGAAATAGTGTCCCTCCTATCACGTAGCTACAGAGATCCTACATCTGGCAATTGATGTTGATGTTGATGTTGGAAGTTCAAAGACAAAGTTCTTGTCTTAGCACACACAAAAGCAAGCTTTAGAGTTCTGATCTTGAGGATCCACAGCAATAACCTGGAAAGCAGTTTAATGGCTAGGAAAACACCCAGAATAAGTGGAAAGTTTGGAGCTTTATCATGGTTGACAAGGCAATCTAGACTATTGTCTGGGGTACATGACCAAAGACATATAAATAAGTAAATAAGTAAATGTTGCAGTTATAAGAACTAGGTAAACCTCTCCTTGCAATATTCAAACTCTGAGAGAAAATGTGGACAGATGATTGCTCTATCTTGGAGAAGTTATTCTCTCCCTTTTCATGACCTGAGATATTTTGCTGATATAGAACCATTAAGTGGTAAATTGAAAAAAATTAAGAGTAAATTTAAATCCTGAAAACAAACACAAAGTGATAGAAATGAACTCACCATCTCAGGAATGATGAACATTTTGTGAAGAAAGAGAAAAAGCCAGAAAAGTGACTCCCCCACCCCACCAGATCCACCTACCCATTCAAGGTATTCATTTAATAATACATACTAACTACTTCCCAATGCAAGCAGGAGCCTTCCTACTAGCCTTTAGATAAACACATTGGATCATCTTAATAACTCTGAGAATTCTGCAGCAAAGTAGTTTCATATGTTCACAATGTGATTCTCATTTGGGAAACAATGAGACTAGGACAATGTAATCTTAGATTGTTTATTGAAGATCAGGTATCTAGTAAGCAGTTGAGTTAGCACATAAGCAAATTAAGAAGCTATTGTGAAAAGAGGCCATTAAATAAGTTTAACAGCTCTACCTATATAATAGTTTAACTATGTAAAAATGAGCAACACTTTGGTTGTTGCCTCCATGCAAAGCATGTCCACATTCCTTATTCACAAATTTCTTACTAGGTGGTGATTGGAATATTGACTTTTTCAGATTATATAAAGAATATTCCATTTGACATAACCTTTCTAGTTCCAAATCATTCCCACAAGAACTGGAAGCCGATAGCAGTTATTGATATACCTGTTGGTGATAGCAGGATAAAGACATCAGTCAAAAGGGGAGAGCAGCTGAAGTAATCCTGGACAAATGAACAGGCATTTGATTTTTTAATATTTTATTATTTATTTTATTTTTTTAATTTATTTAAAGGAAACATATCACAGAGTTGACACAATTGATCATAATACGTTTGTTTCCAAAAGAGCAAAGTCAAAGTTATTTAAAAAAAAAAAACTAAAGAGATGGAAGATAAAGAAAAGGTTCAGTAGCAAGTATATTTTTGAAAATCATTAAATCACCAATTAATTCATTTATAGCCTAGCAGAAGGTTTAATAAGCCTTTCTTCCTTTTTCTTAAGGATAAAACTTACAGAAAAAACAGTGTTAGAGAGACAATTGTTGATTGCATAGGTACAGCAAAATGTGGGGGGGGGGGAATGGAAAGTAAAAGCCTTGGTCTAAATACAAGACCTTACCCCTGAAGTTTTCTGGCATAAGATCATTTCTAGGCTCCTTGCTTTCCAACCGAAGTCATGTCTGTAGTGCCAATAAACATTTTTCCCCTGCACAGTCCCTGTTGTTAGTGTCAGGTTTCTGTAGTTAAAGATCCTAGAATCTATGCATATCCTACATTGAAGTCAGGATGATGTGGAGTGTCCTCTAGTTTCACCTTACAATTAGAGGACAATGCTGATAGCCTTGCCCTGAAAGCAGGTTGTTCTTGGTGTTGTCATGTCTTCTTGGTGTTAAAGGACCTCTTTGGAGTAGGTCGATGCCAGGCCAGGGGTAGGGTCTTCTGTGGTAGATGATTGCTCCCAGGTGATGTTATAGACAACTGTGGTTGTTTAGTAGATGGCATCCTGGTTCAGGGGTGAATGGATAATGCCCATTCTTTTAAGGCCAGGTCATTATGACAATTTTTAGGGTGTAAGGTCCCACTGCATTACAAGTTTTTGTTTTCCTATCTCTATTAGATAATAACTTGCCTGTATGTATAGTATTTTCCCATTTTAATGTGCCTATTCAAAAGTGGAAGAATGCCTCATGGCGTTATTGATGCATATAAGGACTGCTGGAACAAGTCCAAAAATCCCTGTAACTTGGTTCTAACATAAGTTCTAAACCTAGGGACTCTTCTACCAGAATTCCTATTGAACAGATCACAAAGAGAAGAACAAACAAAACAGTGTGGAAAAATGTCACCGTGTAAGAGAATATTCAGTAAGGGTTATAGCTGTTAACGGAATGTATACAAGTATTTCAAAAGATATATATACATGTCCCTTTTATGTCTCTGAAACAGTTCAGGGCACAGTGTGTTAAATCCGGTGCATCACTTTGGTCTGTGATTTTGCTTGTGCAATCTAATAACTGGCTGACAATGGACACATATCAGGAAAAATCCTTGAGCCATGACTTCTTACAAACCAAATCTCATAGCAAGCAAAAGCCCAGAATGAAGGAAGGAGGAGGAAAGGAGGCCTCCAAGAGTAGATCAATACCAACAGAGTATAGGGAGCTTCTTAGGCTGAGAGTCTATCATATCACTGAGGGTGCAGCTGGCTTTGTGTGGGGATAATTGTCTGCTTCTTGAGGAGCCAAAACTGAAGGTAAAAAGGGTAAATGTGGGGTAATGATGGTTAAGGGTGAGGGAGTAAAGGACAAGATATGAGCTTGTAGGGCAATAGGCAAGGGCAGAATAAAATATGAATATTCTGCATCTGCAAAACATACATTAACCATAGAAAATTCTATTGACTTATATCATATGTGCAGGGGCTAATGCCCCCTGCATGGTTTTGAAAATAGAGACCAGTGAGAAAGAAAGTTGCTGGTGATTACCCCAGCCCAACCCTCTTTAGAATCCTCCCTAGCACCCACCTTTCTGGCTGCCTGAGCCTGCACCCAGGCAGGGTATTTGATTTTTAAAGAGGATTATGCACACACAATTGACTGTTTCACAGCCTTAAAAGAGAAGAAAGTGCTGGCACACGCCATAGCATTGAAGTTTTGGGGCAACTGACATGAGTTAGTGAGCAAGGGGGGCATAAGAGAGACTCTGAGACTTCGTGCTTCTGTCATGTTCTCTCTTTGTCTGTGTCTCCTACATAGGACCCAGGACTACACCTGATCCTTCTCTTCCTCCTTATGCTGAACCTGACATTTATGGTAAATAAGCAACTATTGCTTCAAAATGGGGGGAGAAGCTGAGACACAACTCTCCAATGGTTTAGTCAAAGTTATCTGATGGAGATGGACTGCAAGGGAGGGTACTCTGGGTGGGGACTATCTCCAAGGAAGATCAGTATAGTTCCAGAGGCTTCTTGCATCATGACCTCTATACCACTGGCAGTCTCTGGTCACTGCCCCTGCAGTTACTATGGCCATATGGGACAGATGATTCTGTCTCTGCTGTGTGCCAACCCCCAACACACACACACACACACACGCAAGCATGCACGCACCCACGGACACACACACACACACACACACAGTTAAGCCTCTGCGTTGTAGAACAATAAAAATCAAAGGAGAAAATGTCTTTTCAGTTTCTGAGCTTTGGGGGAGTAAGTGGGAAAACCTGATCCCTTTGCACAGTATTTCTGTCCTGAAATGGCCCTTTTTCTTCTGCAGTCATAAACGGCATATACGGCTGCTGCTTCTACAAACCTCAGGATTTCATCTGTTCAAGAATGAAAGATTACTACGAAATTATCAGAAGATGCCCCTACCAAGGCATCCTGTAAGTGACCACTCAAAAATAAGACCAATGGGGTCAAGAAAGAGGGTCTGATGAATATAAAGGGTCTGATGAATATTGAGGGTGTCCAGGAAAGTGCCTGACTCTCACCAGGTCAAGAGGCCAACAAGGGAAGAGAGATGAGGGAAGAGGAGTTCACATGAGCAAGGCTACCTGTGGAGAAAAAAAGAGGCTCCAGGGAGTCTCTGGGACCCAGACACAAAGAAATGAACCAGAAGTTCGATTAAGTAGAGAGCCCAGGGCCAGGAAGCATGTCTGCTAAGTGATTTGTAGAATTTGTAGAATTGAAGAGTGATGTCTTCCTCTTTTTCTCTTCCAGTTTCTTGACTAAGGAAAATAAGATGTTCTGTGCAGACTCTCAGGATAAAAATGTCCTACAATGTATGGAAACCTTAATGCCAAGTTATGAATGGAATGATCCTTTTCAAAATCATCTATGACCTATTGTATGATTTCATCTATAAGGACTCTTACTTCCCTCTCTCCTCTCCCAACTCTTGGGACTTTCTCTGGGTACACTGTTTGGCCTTTTTTCCCTTTGACTTGGCTAGAATGAGGGGTAGACTCTACTCAAGATCACTCCTGGCTGTGTCTGGAGGACCATAAGAAGTGGTATAGACACAATCTAATAAAATAACCAGTCTGTGCAAAAATAACACAAAGTGTATGATGTCTTGTCTGGTGCAGAAACGTGTGCAATGTGTTTGTTTTAATTAATCAGGACATAAAAGGAAAGAAAGAGCTAACGCTCCAAAGCACCTGATCATGTGAGCTGGACTCTCCCATCAGCTGCATGGACTAAGGTTATGAGCCACAGGTTGTACTGACAGGAATAATGCCATACTTTAATTATTTCCACCATTGTTTTCAACAAATAGACACAAGTTTAAATATATCACCTTCCTTCCAAGAAAAAACACATTTCACTGGTA
>PVKC010024778.1:0-16743 GCA_004027635.1 Crocidura indochinensis | reverse complement strand
TTTTAGTATGTGTTTGTTCTTTTGTGGTTACAGATTAATTTTATGATTGATTGTTCTAATTCTTTATAGAATGATGTCTGATTTTGGATGGGGACTGTGTTAAATACATATAGGAGTTTGGGTAGGATAGTCATTTTGACTATGTTGATTCTACCCATGAGCATGGGATGTTCTTCCATTTCCCTAGATTCTCTTCAATTTCTTTCTGAAGTGTTTTGAAGTTTGCCTGGTATAAGTCCTTCACTTCCCTTGTAAGGTTGATTCCTAGGTACTTGATGTTTTTTGATACTATTTTAAATGGAGTTGTATTCTTAATCTCTCTCTCTCTCTCTTATACTTCATTATTTGTATAGAGAAATGCTACTATCTTTTGTGTATTGAATTTGTAGTCAGCCACTTTGATGTATTGGTTTATTGTTTCTTGGAGTTTTACTGTGGACTCTTTAGGGTTTTCCATGTATATCATCATGTCATCTGCAAAAAGAGATCATTTGAATTCCTCTTTCCCTATTTGAGTTAATTGATTCCCTTCTCTTGTCTGATTGCTATTGCTAGGACTTCTAAGACTATGTTGAATAAGAATGGAGAGAGTGGACATCCTTGCCTAGTTCCTGACCTTAGTGGAAATATTTTCAGTTTTTCACCATTAAGGATAATGTTGGCTGTGGGCTTTTCATAGATAGCTGTAACTGTCTTGAGAAAGTTTCCTTCTAGATCTATTTTGCTTAGTGTTTTCAACATGAATGGGTATTGGATTTTGTCAAATGCCTTCTCTGCATCGATTGATGTGATCATGTGGTTTTTGTCTTTTTTATTATTGATGTGGTGTATGATGTTGATTGACTTGCATATGTTGAACCATCCTTGCACCCCTGGGATGAAACCCACTTGGTCTTGGTATGTAATCTTTTTGATGTAATGCTGGATTCGGTTCACTAAGATTTTGTTGAGTATTTTTGAATATATGTTCATTAGTGAGATTGGTCTGTAGTTTTCTTTCTTGGTGGTATATTTGCCCTTTTTGGGAATCAGAGTGATGTTAGCCTCATAAAAGGAATTGGGGATGATTCCTGTCTTTTTAACAGTTTGGAAGAGCCTGTGTATCAGTGGAAGTAATTCTTCTTGGAATGTTTGATAGAATTCACCTGTAAAACCATCTGGGTCTGGACTTTTGTTCATGGGGAGTTTCTTATTTACTGTTTCAATTTCCTCTTTGGTGATTGGCTTGTTTAGGCTTTCTAAATCCTCCTTTGCTAGTCTTGGAAGCTGGTATTTTTTTCAAGAATCTGTCACTTTCTTCTGGGTTCTCTAGCCTGAGTATAGTTGTTCATAATATGTCCTCATAATGTGTTGGATTTCTTGGGGTTGTGTTGTAATCTCTCCCCTTTCTTTGTGATCCTGCTTATTTGGACGTTTTCCCTCTTTTGTTTTGGTGAGTCTTGCCAGTGGTTTTTCTATCTTGTTTATTCTTTCAAAAAACCAACTCCTGGTCACATTGATTTTCTGTATTGTTTTCTTAGTTTCTATGTTGTTTATTTCTACTCTGGTTTTTATTATTTCGTGTCTTCTGGTTGTGTTTGGTTTTCTTTGTTGATGTTGTTCCAGCTCCTTAAGATGATCCTTTAAACTGCTAATTTTGTCGTTTCCCTCCTTCCTGACATCGGATTGTATTGCTATGAGTTTCCCCCTGATTACTGTTTTGCTGTGTCCCATAAGTTTTGACAAGTTTCTTCATCGTCGTTTGTCTCAGGAATCTTTTTATTTCTTCCTTGAGTACCTCTTTGATCCAGCTGTTTTTGAGCAGCATGTTGTTTAATCTCCAGGTGTTGGATTTTCTCCATTGCTTCTTTTTACAGTCAGTTTTGACTTCTGGTTGGAGCAGAATCAGGTACCACCCTAGGGTGGGAACAGAATGCCAGGTCACACCCTAGTGTAGGGTACAATCACAGATCAGGGTAGGGTCAGTAACATAATAATCCCATTGAAATGTTTACATATACAACAAAGACTAAATCAATAACCAAGATAATGGAGAGAGATGCTGTACAATCTCTATATATTAATAACCTTGTCAACATCAGTGGAAACTTTTGTTTGTTTGATTGTTTTTGGGCAACACCCAGGTGCATTCAGAAACCACTCCTGGCAGGTTCAGGGAACTATATGAGATGCTAGGAACTGAACCTGGATAGGCTGTGTGCAAGGCAAAAAATATTCTACCTGCTATTGCTCCAGCCCATGCTTGGGAGTTTTAACTGAAGTACAACTTTAATTTTTAAATATTATAAACAAATATCTTCTTTAAAGCATATTATAATTTGTCAAAGCTAATGTGTTGGGTCCCTAGCAAATGTGAGTGCTGTTACACATATACCAAAAAATACTAACAACAAAAATCAGAAACAGCTCAGAAACTAGTAAATCAAGTCAGTATTTTTGTGCTAGTGTTCAAGAGACTAATATTGAAAAAAGTTAAGGAAGTTACTGTTGGAAGACAAGGTGCTATTAAAAAGATTTTTATGAAAATGAAAATAGGGTTCTGAGAAAGGTTTTTAGATTTGAGTGTACATTATAGGGAATCTAAATCTATTATAAGTGATTATTTAGTTATCTGTACATTTAAGTGAAAACATAGAACACATTTTTTTAGGAATTTGGACTTGTTATTTATCATGCATTCTCTCATTTCTTTCTCTCCTCTCAAACTTTATATACACTCTCAATTCCTGTGTCATATTTAGCTCTCCAGTTCTGGAAAAATCAAACAACTTTTGTTTATTCTAAATTTTCAGGGGTAGGAGAAGTTTATGAAGAACACAAATACTCAGATTATAAAAATTCCATTCACAATAGTTCCACAGAAACTCAAATATATTTGCCTTGCATGAGCTAACTTAGGACTGTTCGATCCCTCAGTGTCCCATATGGTCAATGATCTCAAAGCATTGTACAGATTTAATGCAGTACCTCCAAGGATACTCATGAAATTCTTCATAGAAGTGGATCAAATATTCCTGAAATTCATTTGGAACAATAAATGCCCACAAATAGCTAAAGCAACTCAGAACAAAGACGATGGGAGTCATCACTTTTCCCAACTTTAAATTTTACTACTTAACCTAGTCATTAAAAAAAAGTATGGTACTGGAATAAAGACAGACCCTCATATCAATGAAATCGATGAGAGAGACCATCTGACATACAATTGATTAATCTTTGATAAAGGGGCACGGAATGGAAAATGGAGCAAGAAATGCCTCTTCAACAAGTGGTGTTGGGTCAACTAGTCAGCCACATGCAAAATAAGTGAACTCACACATCTATCTAATGCACTTCTATCTATCTATGCATAGAGGTCAAATCCAAATAGATTAAAGACTTAAAATAAGACCCAAATCCCTGAGGTATATAGAAGAAAATGTTGGAAAACACTCCACAATATTGAGTTTAAAGGCATATTTAAGAAAGAACCACCACATTCCAAGCAAGTGAAGCAGAGATAAACAAATAGGACTACATTAAACTGAGAATCTTCTGTACTTCACGGGAAACTGACTAATACAAAGGCCACCGAATTAATTGAAGAAACTATTCAATCAACAACTATCAGATAAGGGGTTAATATCTGTGGTATACAAGGTCATGCAATGTTAACAAGTAAAAACATAATCTCCTCAAAAAATGGGGAGAAGAAATGAACAGACATTTCTTCAAAGAAGAAATACAGGTGGCCAAAAATCAATGAAAAAAAATGTTCACATCACTAATAATCAGGGATATGCAAATAAAAACAACAATTAGGTATTATCTCACATCACAGAGACTTCACATATCACAAAGAACTAGAACAACCAGTGCTGATGTATATGCAGAGAAAAAGGAACTCTTATTCATTGTTTGTTGAAATGCCATCTAATCCAGACTTTCTGGAAAAAAATATGGATACTCTTAAAAAAAATAGAAAATTGAGCTCCCAGATGATCCAGCAATACTACTCCTAGGGATCTAAGCTAAGAACACAAAAACACAATACAAAAATGCCATATGCACTCCTATGTTCATTTCAGTGCAATTACAATAGCCAGAACCTAGTAACAACCCAGGTGCCAAACAGATGAATGGCTAAAGAAATAGTAGTACATCTGCACAGTAGAATACTATGTGGCTGTCAGGAAAAATGCAGTCATGAAATACGCCTATATATGGATAGAAATGGAAACTATTATGCTGACTGAAATGAGTCAGAGAAATAGAGATAGACACTGAATTATCTTACTCATTTGTGGGATTTATGAGAAAAAAAGTGATAATCATATATAGAGACAATAGATAGGAGGGCCAGCATGACCATCCAATTATATGAAGTTTACCACAAAGAGCAGTGAACACAGATAGAGAAATTGCACTGGCAACTATCATGACAATGATAGTGAGAGAAAGAAATAAAATAAAATGAAAAATAAATGCCTGTTCTGAAGACAGGCAGGCAGTGGGGAGGAGGGAAATGGGGAATATTTGTGGTAAGAAAGCTACACTAGTGAAGGATGGTGTACATTCGATGACTGAAACACAACTTCGAACAATTTTATAACCATGGCTTTTATATCGACCTAACTTTATATGATTCTAAAATATTTAGAAATACATCCAGGGACACTCTGAAGTTTATGTCACAGAAATTTAAGTATGGTTATTTCCATGTTATACATGTTATCCATATTATTCTGTTTACATCTGTAACTTTTATTTAATAGTTTATCAATTTGTTATTAATAAATAATTAACACTTTATTAATTTATAATTAGCAGATCATAAAACATCATTACTTGTATTAATCAGTATTTGGCTAGAGAACAAAAGAAGAGTAGTAGATAACTAGGGAATAAATTCTTCAGAATATTAAAAGTAATGAAGGAAATTATATTCCCACAATAGTCAATAAGTATATTTATATTTAAGTTCAAGTATTTTTTATATTTTGGACAAAAATACAGAAACTTTTAGAACATACTCAATAAGGAACATAAAAGTTATTGATATAGCATGATTATATTTTGAGGTACATAAATATGGCACAATATGGTTAGTTACACGAAGAAACTATACCAAATTCCTTAGCTAAGAGGAGTGAAGTGAGAAGTCCCATATGGTTAGAAGCTACTTGTAAAGTAACAGAAATTTGTTAATCTCACAAAAATCTACAAGATCATATACTGTGCTAATCTCAGTCTCATAAAAATTAAGGACTTTTTGTTTTGCTGATCTTAAGTACAACTGTTTATTTATAAAGATATGTACCTGAAAGCTTCATAATATAAACCAATGCCTCTTCCATTTAAAAATTTAATGAGGATCTCAATATATTCTTATCTACATCAGAAATGACTATTCTTACATACAAGGAGAGGATTCAGTATTCAGAATCTTCTCTATTAAGAAACTAACAGATTTTTCATTCTGCCACTTATTCTTTATCTAGAAGGATGCTTGTGAATTTCACAGAGCTGAGTCATAGACGCTTTCTGCAAAGCAACTCTATCTGACAGTCACGAGGCAATTCCCTCTGGTACCAGTTTCTGGTTCATGCCCTTTCTATTATGATAACCAGGAAAATAGGCAGCTCATTACAGATCCTACTCACTGAAAAAAATTTACTGAAAAATTTCACAGTCAGACCCACTGATTAAATCACACTGAAAGGAGGACTGATTTTGTTCCTGTGCTCAGGTCATTCCAGGTTCTCTTTATCTTTTATATTTTAAATGCTCTCTGAATAGAAAAAGTAATATATTTAGAATAGTGCCTGAGATACCTTTTTAAAAACTCAAAAAGGGAAAATTTTAGAGAAACAGAATGTTTCTAATATTGGATTTGATGTGATTTTTATTAAGAAACATGAACCTGACTGAACACTGAATAATGAAGTGATTTAGATTCAATCCTTTAGAAAGCTATATGTGACTTATTTTAGAGACTTCTATCAAAGTTTGATTATACTATGCATGCATCCTTTTTCATTATTGTCTTTCAAGAAAATTAATTATTTTCTGCCATATGAATTGTTTACATATGAAGATTAACCATTAACTATAAGGGTACATCAAGAAGTAAGAAAAAGTTGCATCTGCAACACAAATAAACAACTAAATGTTGAGGAAGGAGAGTGAGTAGGTTAAATTTACGACTGTATGCCAGTCTTTATTTGTTTGAGTTTGGGCCACAACCAGGTGGTACTAACTTATGACTCTGCATTTAGGGATTTTCTGGTGGGGTTTGGGGCACCATAAGGGGTGCTAGGTATTCTACTGTGTCATTAGCATAAAAGGCATACACCCTGCCTGTACTGTACTGTCATTCCATGATTGTAAATTAGAGTTAGCTGCATTGGACTTCCAGTTTTACCACTTAGTGTGGCATTGGAAAAGTATGACCATTGCAAATAACCGTCTTCTTCTGGAAAATGGGTGGTAAATTAATCTCCCTCAGGAGTGGGATCGGGATATACTATACAATGCTTTTTATAAGAGTTTTCCCATTGTAAATGATAGTCATTGACAAAGCTTCAGTAAACTGTCTTCATGAAATGCGTTGTTAGGAGTAAGACCTTATCCATTAACACTTCCAGGAAAATTTGATGGCCTTGTATTTCCTTTTCTGTAATGTTTTTGACGTGACAAATCTGATGAGCATTTACCTGGACAAATATTTAAAGCTTTTCAGAAATCATCTTCTACTTTGCCTAGTATCAGAAGAATATTAACTTCACTTCAATTAAAATCCTAGGGAAAGAGATATGTTGCTTTGATAGGAATGAACGAGAGGCATTTGTATCAAGCTAAATATCATATTAAAAACATGTAGGTCTATTTATATGATGAAGAAGGTTGACACTAGATGGCAATATTACTATTCAAAAGTCACTTATTTTCTTACGATATATATATATAATGAATACTTATGCATCAAGGAACTTTTAGTATTATTTTAAGTAAACGAAATTCAGAGAAGCAATGGTAAAAATATCAGTATGTACAAGTTCTATACTTGGTAAAGTAATTGAATTATAAGTATAAAGGAAATAAGACATGGGTGCTAATTAATTTTGTACTGCTATTAACTTCTCTTCCAAATTTGAGGCAGATATAAATATTCAGGTTGTGATCATCATTAGAAACTTCATTATTAAATTAGAGCAATATTAATAATGGTAAAGAATGGATTTTAAGCACAACATTAATATTTATTTTCAGCATTTTTACTGTAATATTAATGTATAAATGCCAGTTAGTGAGTTATTCTGAGAGAGCTTTATTGAGATGTTCTTGAAAAAAGCTTTGAAAAAAAAAGACAAAATTTCAAACTATAAAGAAATAATACATCTATGTATAATCAAAATATAAAGAAATATGCATCTAATGGAAATATCACAGGAGAATGTTCAAGGCTATATTCTAATTGCCTTTTGCAATGATCAACTTCTGGTACAAGTTATTAATTATGGTGCTAAAGCAGATTAAAAATGTGTTTTAGCTCTTTATTCTGAGAGCACGATTCAATTCATTATGAAAAATAAAAAAGCATACAATTCCTTTAGCCCCTGTTCGAAAAAGAAAATACCATTCTGTGAACCCTTATCAAGGGATATACTGCAAGGAGTGTGCCAGTTTATAGCTTCTACTTGAAGTCTTCTCCTATGGCATCAGTGATTGTATGTGGTACAGATGCTTGACTTTGGTCCTTTCTTATGTGGAAAATTCTCAAAGCTATATATTACAATCCAAGATCATTCCCAAATATTTCTTCTATGTATCACTCCTAGATGTCAAATCTCTATCACACTCTTCAAAATATTTCCCTTATGTACTTTCTCCTCTTTATGTTTCACCAACAGTAATTACAAATGCTGTTGTCTTCTAAGTTGCATAACATCTGATTTTTAAACTGACATCTTGGAACTTTTTCCGCTTGTAATATCTTAGCATAGACTTTATTTACAAAGAAAACACATTTGTAGGACAAGAAAAGATTAGAAGAACTGCAAACAGGTGAGGGAAGTAAAAGCAGCTAAGAATAAGAAATAAATGTTCATTTGGGACACAAGTATTCTTGCTGACTGTAGCAAAAATGTAAAGCCTTTCGGTTAAACCATTCTTCAGGATTGATATTAATACATTGTAAGGCATAATGCAATATATTACTTCAAAACAAATCTAAGGGTTAATAAAAAGCAGCAGATTCTGGTAGATAAATAGTGTTTAGCTATTCACCTAAACTATTAAGTACTTGACTAATTTTATGCTATTTCCATGTTACTTGGAAGGTAATGGAAAGCAATTATTGATATTATGTTTGTGATGCTTATTGCAATATAAATATTGAAATGCTTTGCCTCTCTCTGAGACTAGAAGATAATGTGTGTTTCTTGACTCTTGACCAGAATCCATGAATCAGGAACAGTTTACACTGTTAACTTACAAGTTATGTAAAATTTTAGGTTTTGAAAGTTTTCATTGAATTGTTTTAATATCTCACATTAGGAATGAGGTGGTAGAGCTATAGCACAGTAGATAAGGTGCTTGCCTTATATGTGGCTGACCTGGGTTCAATAGGTTGGCATCCCATATTGTCCCCATACTCCACCAGGTGTGATTTCTGAGCTCAAAGCCAGGAATAAACCCTGAAAAACTAGGTGTGCCTTAAAATCAAAATAAACAATTAAAAATAAATTATTTTAGAGAGCAGAAGAACTGAGGGTCTATTTAGAAAAGTTTGAAGAGACCTTGTAAATATTTTTCTATACTATGTTGAAACTAGTCCTTTTTTAAAATTCCTGATGAGACAATGAAAAGTTAAGTAAAAAAAAAAGTATAAACTAAAGTATACATGTATCTTATTGAATAAAGTTACTATTATATCTTGTATCCTTTTGGGAAAAAAGTAAATGAGAATCAAGTATATTGACAAATCAAGACTACCGGGATAATCTGGGTTAAGCTTTTCAAAATACCATGACCATATTCCAGAGTAATTTAACACTAGGGATTTTTAGTCTTGAGAAAATATAATTTTTCAATGGCATCAAAATCTGTGGAATATTTCTGGAACTCCAGAAATATGTGTGGCTTTTTGGAAGACACAGAACTTACAATACACAAGATCACATAAATCTTCGTTTTCATGCTCCTAAGGCCCCTTCTTCTGAGATATGTGGTGGAAGTCAGTCCTTGGTCACCTGAAAGAGTGCGTTTTAGTGTATCCAAAGGGCTGTGGTGAACTAAAATAACTATCACAATGATTTTATAAGACAAAATTTTAATCAAAAGTTTAAATTTATTTCCTGATAGAGTTCCTGGTACTCAGACTAATAAAAACTAATAAAGAGAAATTTCATATTCATCTACACATGCAGTATATAATTATATAATTTAAGTGTATCTTTAACTCAATAATATAAAATGCCAGGAGATGAAGCGCCAAGGTAAAAAAGTAAAAAAAAAAAAAAACGACCAAAATTACTTGGCATATTGTCTAAATTGGTATATGTCATATAGCACATGAAATTGCCTTAAATGTCATGCTGAGAAATTTTGGCTTCATTTTGCTCAAAGGATAGAAGCTTTTTTTTTTTTTGGGGGGGTCACACCCGGCAGTGCTCAGGAGTTACTCCTGACTCCATGCTCAGAAATTGCTCCTGGCAGGCACGGGGGACCATATGGGGCACCGGGATTCGAACCGATGACCTTTTGCATGAAAGGCAAACGTCTTACCTCCATGCTATCTCCCGGGCCCCTAGGATAGAAGCTTTTTGAGGGGGAATAATTCATATCATAATATGACAGGTATAATTTTAAACAGTTCTTTCAGTGTTTTTACTTATTTATCTAGAATAGAAGAATTAAATGAGACTGTTGCTTGGTTTTAAAATTCTGAATTGGAGAATCTGTTGGCCAATAGATATATATTTCTTTTTTAAATGATACAAAGAGAATCTAGTACTAGCATCAAATACAGTATCTATCACAGTTTCCAAACATAAGGGAAGATAAATATATATATATATATATATATCATATAAAATAGTGGCCTCTCTAGTACATTGACAGTCTTTCATGTATAGATTCTTTGAAAAAAAATCTGTAGTATTTTACTGCTATGTTGAATCATATCACAAATGTGATAAAATAAATGGAATTTTAAGGTATCTTGTTTAGAAATGCTTTGACAGTTAGTCTACATATAGACATGACAAACCAGAATAAGTAAATTCACAGGATTCTAAGGGTGTTCTGCTTAAATTAAATTAATTGGGTGAAAAAAACTCTTTTTTTCTCACATTTAAAAATAAACTCCAAGCTTATTTTCAGATAGAATCTAAAAGTGTATCTGTAATATTCCTGATAGAATAAAAAAATAACAGAGTAAAATGTAATTTATTTAGGGGCTCATATTTCAGAAACTATTGTGCATTTGGCATTTTTAGTCTTTTATTATTGTTAATTAAAATGCTAACCAAGTATATCTTTAGAGTTTAAATATTATAAACCCTATTGTCACTAAAATTATTTTTGTATGATTATCTTTAAGGTTTTGGATGCATTTTATATGAATAAAAATGGAAAATGACCCAATGTAACAGATTGAATTCTTTTGTTTGGTAATTAAAAATGTTATAGTTTTAGAAACATAATGTTGCAAACAACTATTATATTACTTTGAGAACCTGAAGAAAATTTAGACTATTGTAGCCATGAAAAAATTATTTATATTTCTAGCCTGATTTCTACATTTTATTACTTAAGTCCAAATAGTAAGAAAAGTATGAAGGAGAAAGCATTTGCATGTGAGAACTCAGGAAGTAGAAACATTACAGTGAACAACAGACATTAAAAAGGTTTAAAAATTTACTTTTATCCTGAGATAAAAAGAAATATAAGTAAAACTATATAATTAATAGCATTATCCCCTATTTAGTTTTGATTGTTATAGGAGCACACCCAGCAGTGCTCAGGGATTCCTCTAGAGTCTGTTCTGATGATTGACACTTGATGTGCTTATGTGCAAGACAAGCGTTCTACTAACTATACTAATCTCTCTGACCCTCCATTTCTTTCTTCTATTACTTTTAAGACTCTCAACTAAAGTCTGAACTTTTTCTTGAAGTTTTCTATTAAAAAGCTCAAATCTTATTGGTGGTAGGAATGTTGCACTGGTGAAGTGGGCTGTTCTGTTTATGACTAAATCCCAACTACAAATATGCTTGCAATCATGGTGCTTAAACAAAAATTTATTAAAGAAGTAAAAAAAAAATGAAGGTCAAATCTCCTTTCTTCAGTCCCCTAACTTCCTCTAAACTTTTTCTACTTTAGTAGTTAGGGTAAATCTTGTCTTTTATCTGTACATTAGTACTAGCACATTCAATTTTACAGATATACATGCTCAGAAATTCACCTGGCTTAGGGGACCATATGGGATGCCAGGGGATGGACCTGTAGTCTGTTCTAGGTCAGCCACATGCAAGGCAAATGCCCTATATCTGTGCTACCATTCTTGCCCTAATTTTATAGATTTTTAATAATTTAAGGAATTTAGGAATTTAAGGCAAGCTGTTTGATAAATCAAAGGAATCTTTATGTACAAACTACATATACATATAGAACATTTGATATTTGTGAAATTATACATTGCTATACTGAAACTATGTAATTCTTTGATATGATTGTCAATTATTAAAGTTGATCTTTCAACCCATAAACACGAAATATTTTTCCATTTATTATTTTCCAATAGTAACATAGTTTTATGTCTTTAAATAGCTAATACATATTCTTTATTATGTTAAAAATTTCAGTTACAAATAGGATCTTAAATTTTTCTTTTTCTCCTTGTTTTTATGTAGAAACACAACAAATTTTACATATTGATTTTGTAGATTATTAATTTTACCTTATTGATTATTTTTATTATTTTATGAAGTAAAATTGTTTTAAAGAAATTTACTTAGATATATGTGAGATAGAGAGGGAGAAGAAGGGAGAAAAGGCGAGAAAAGAATGAGAATATGAGAGAAGTGAGAAGGTAGAGGGGGGTATGGAGAATACATGTTTAAGAGGGAAAACAGGTTTTTCCACAGCAGGAGAAAATAATTTTCATTTTAAATGAGTTTTTTTTCATTGATCCCACAGTAATTCAATTATAAGTTTAGTCTCCAAAACTGAGTTTTCCCGCCTTTCTTTTTTGATTAATTTCAAGTTTTCATTATTATCTGAAAGATAAAGGGATTTTAATCTTTCTGAATTAACTGGTGCTACTTTAGTTAAGTAATGTCAATAAATATGGTCTTTACTTAGCATTTGTTTTCTTCTCTAGAATGCTACAAGTACACTAGAAAAATGCATATTTTATGTTTTAATCTTTTAGGGAGGGGTGTGAAGAGATTTGCAAATATCTAGTAAGCTCAGTTTTTTTCCAGTTCTCATTTAAGAGTAGTATTTTTTTCCCTGTTGATTTTCTGTCTGGATGATTGGACCAATGAATGTGAATGGGATATTAAAGTTTCTCTCCACTATTGTGTTGCTGTCGATATCTCTCTTCAGCTCTGTTAGCAGTTTATATTTTTTGTGCTTCTCCATCTGGGGCATATTTATTAAAAAGTGTTAAATGCTCTTGAATTTATTGATTCTTTAATCATTTATAATGCCCATGACTGTCTCATTGCCTTTTCTTTTAGTTTCAAATCTAATGAATCTTATGTGTCTGATGTAAATATAGCCAACTCTTGTCTTTTATAGGATGCTATTTGTTTATTTGTTTTTATTATAGATTCCTCCCTTTCTCTGTGAGCATTTACATATTATTGAAGTGAAGTGACTTCTAGGGGCATGTTTTCAGCTGCCAGGCTTCCCAGAAATAGCAATATATGAAGAGGGGGGACACACTCCATCCAAAAAGCACTGGTGATTTTAGCTCCCAAAGCCCTGGTAATATCAGTCTCCAAACCAGCATACCTGATATTTGGTTAACTTTAGGGGGAATGAGGCAGGAACATCAGAAAGTTGATTTTTGATGAGGTAAGCAGCATCATTGGCCTGCCTTCTCCTTCCAAGATAGCCAGCTTTCTGCTCTGTGGCGGGTGTCCCTGTGATCTTTCACAACTAGAGAAGAGTGACTCTGTGGAGCTCGTCCGGTTCAAACATGGATGCTATGTTTGTGAGTGTGGTTGCAAATTATTATTATTATTATTATTATTATTATTATTATTATTATTTACAGGATTAATTTAATGTAAATTAATTACCTTAGCAATTCTTTTCTGAAAAGTTTTAAAATCTATTTTATTTATCATGATTTACCATAATGTTGGTGACAGAGTTTTACACATAAAACATCCAACACCCAACTGCCACCAGAGTGTCCACTTATTTCCACCATTGTTTCAGGGTCCAATCTCTTAAATTCCCATCTCCCCCATTGGTAAACTTAGTTCTGTCAATTACTCTTCAGATTCTGATGCTTTGAGAAAAATTTGATTCCTTTATTATGCTTTTTTATGCCATTATGTATTTTTTATGTCATTATGTATTTGTTCCTTTCCTAGGTGACTTGACTCAGCACGATGCCCTCTGGTCTCATTCACATAGTGGTAAATTACATGATTTTGTCATTTCTAAAAAACATTTAAGCACTCCTTAGAATCTGAATCATCACCTAGCTGCCTAGCTTATTCTTGGTTGGAAAAGAATTCATTCAATTTAGAATTCAATAATGCAACACAGTTCACAGGTATATATGATATCATCAAGCAAAATAAATTGTTGGTAAATTATGTTCAATCTTTACTAAAGTTATATTTCAATAAAATTTTTTACTAATTTATCATTGTTGGTGATAATATAAACTTGTATTAGTCTCAATAGAGAGCAATAAAGGAATTTATGAAGATATCAGAAATAGAAGTATATGATACAGCAATCCTACAACTAGATATTTATACAAATAACACAAAAGTAATGATTCAAAAAGTTATCTGTATATTTATATATATTGTGTCACAATTTACATTAACTCGGTTCTAGAAACAGTCCAAGTGTTTAATGACAGAGGAATATATTAAAATTATATATACATATATATATTGAACACTAACTAGCTATTTACCTTTTACTACAATATGGACAGTAGTGAAAATATCATACTAAGAAAAATAAGCCAGAAGGAAAAAGACAAATATTATGTGATCTCATTCAAATGTGAAAGATAATATAAAGAATACAATGTGAAACTGAGCAATGCACAATTAACTGAACAATTCTGGTAAAAATAAAACTTAGACTCTGACTACAGAATTAAAGTTACTAAAGTTGGGAGGGGAATAAACTGTTAAGTTTAAATAGACTTAGTGGAGAAGATTGATGCTTTAGGAGAGGCATTGCATGCTTCTACCCCTAAAACATATAAATGTCTTTATTTATGTAAATCAGCATTACCTCAGAAATAATTTTAAGCAATTCTAAAAGAGAAATTGTTATGTATTCAATCACTTGTAAGACGATAAAAATAATAATTATGAATAAAAATATTCTTTAGTAGCTGAAGAAATTGTACAAGGGTTAATAAAGTTGCTTTGCATGTGGTTGACCACATCTTGTATCCGAGCACCACTGGGAGTAAACCCTGATCACTACTCCCCAAAATGATGTTCTGCAAATAAATTACATAATTACCTTTCTAGTTCTGTAAAATTCTATAAAATTCAAATTAATCTATGGTTTCAAAAAATGTAAGAACTGACAGTGGGCGGAAAAAGGGTAATAAGTTTTAAAAGCTCATAAAGGAACAGTCATAGTTAATATATTATTATTATGATTGTGATGGTATCTCTTTATAAATACCAAGTTGTTCAGTTTAAATATATATGGTTTGTTTTACATAATTTAACTTTACATCAAAAACGTTTTCCTAAATCTAAAAGTACAGTGTATTGACATCTACAGAAATAGTTTTATTTTCTCTTGGATATATTTAAGAATGTGAGAGGTGCCCGGGAGATAGCATGGAGGTAAGGCGTTTGCCTTTCATGCAAAAAGGTCATCGGTTCGAATCCCGGTGCCCCATATGGTCCCCCGTGCCTGCCAGGAGCAATTTCTGAGCATGGAGCCAGGAGTAATTCCTGAGCACTGCCGGGTGTGACGCCCCCCCCAAAAAAAAAGAATGTTATATTTTGATTGTAATTTTTTTCAGAATCAGCAATGTTAAAAATGGTAAATATTCTATGAGTTCAGAGAGATACAGTAGGCATAGTGCTTATCTTGCAAGAAGATGACCTAGTTTAATTTCTTCAGAACTACATATGGTACAGAGAGCAACACCTGAAGTGATCCCTGAACACAATCAGAAATAAGCTCTGAACACCCCCTAGATACACACACACACAAACACACACACACACACACACACACACACACACACCACAAAAGCAGACACACACAATGGTAAGTATTCCAAAACAATGGTAAGTATTCCAAAAGAATTTTCCAATAGTTTCAATTTAAATATTTGGAGCCATAAATACATTTATTTTACTTATTAAGAAACAGGAAAGATAAAGTAATATATGCCAAAATATATTGGCAAACTGGAACGCCAATCTGCTGAGTCCAAGTTGTCTTCCAGATTTTGTGATGCTTTAATTTTTAGTCAACAATGTAGGCTAGGTAGACATTTTAAGTGAACTGTGAAAGTATTTTGACTTCCGTTACCTATACGTTAAGAACTATATATGGGAAATGTATGTGCTTTTTAAAACCTACTGTTAGAATATAAACTCTGACTATTCCTTCAGAATCAAGGTTTTTTCCCATTTTTCTTCAATTATATGTACTGTATTTTAATTCACTTTCAGAGATCTTGCCCAAATATTTTATCATTTATCATCACAGCAAAATTTCAAGCATGTGTTGCCTTTAATAATAATAGGTTTTGGGGCTGGAGAGATGGCACAAGTAATAAGGCATATGCCTTGCCTGAGCTAGCCTAGGACAGACAGCAATTTGATACCCTGGCGTCCCATATGGCCCCCTAAGCCAGGAACGATTTCTGAGTGCATTGCCAGGATTAATCCCTGGTAGTCACCGGGTGTGGCCCAAAAGTCAAAAAAAGAAAATTAATAATAATGGGTTTTTACATTATGTCACTAGGTTTTTTGTTTTGGGCTTTGGCGCCACACCCGGAGGATCTCAAGGATTATAGTTGTCCTGGCTCATTGATCAGAAAATATTCCTGGCGGCCTGAGGGGGACCATAGGGGATGGCCTGGATCAAACCCCAATCAGTCCCAGATGTGCTACGTGGAATGCAAATTTCCTACTCCCTGTGCTATCACTCAGACCACAGTGAATGTTTTCTTTCTACCATAATTTAAATTTCCAAATTGGAAGTCATTTTAATATATTATACATACAGGAGGATGAATGTTTTTCTTGTTTCTTATGAGTTTTATAACTTAAATTTAAATTTGTTGATATTTAAGTTTTCATTTATGTTTATATATGCTTATATTTATATATTCATGCTTTATATATTATTTTTATATATTTATAATGCATACTTATATATGTATTATAAATTATATAAATACAATGCTACTTATTATCATTACATACATATAATCATATAAAATACATTATATCATACTATATCATATATTATTATATAATCATACATTATATTATAATTATAACATATCAT
>PVKC010024777.1:0-16730 GCA_004027635.1 Crocidura indochinensis | reverse complement strand
ATCCTAGCCACTACATGTGTGGCATACATCATAACCTTTTAAGCAGCTAGCCCTGCCTCTTAACTTGTCCCAGCCAAGGCCTTATATCACCCACCTGGGTGGGGTCTGCAGGTAAAGTTACAGGTCGTATCCGCCCAAGACTACTCCCATCAATAGGTGGGTCTCAGGTAGATTAACCTAAATCCAGGGTGGGGTTACACTAACTACTTGCCAGTTTGGTCCTAGGATTGACACTGAGCAAGTAGAAATTGATGATTATCTCTGCCAGAGACTTGATCATGTAGCTAAAGATTTAGATATGTGCTTAAGAGTAACCTCGGGGCTGGCGAGGTGGCGCTAGAGGTAAGGTGTCTACCTTGCAAGCGCTAGCCAAGGAAAGATCGCGACCACAGTTGATTTCCCCAGCGTCCCATATGGTCCCCCCAATGCAGGGATAAATTCTGAGTGCTTAGCCAGGAGTAACCCCTGAGCATCAAATGGGTGTGGCCTGAAAAACCACAACCAAAACAAAACAAAAAAAGAGTAGCCTCAAGGGACCAGAGAGATAGCACAGCAGTAGGGCATTTGCCTTGCATGTGGCAGACCCAGGAGGAACCTGGTTCAATTTCTGGCATCCCATATGGTCCCCCGGCCTGCCGGGGGTGATTTCTGAGTGCAGAGCCAGGAGTGACTTCTGAGTGCCACAGGGTATGCCCCAAAAAGCAATCAATCAATAAATAAAGTTATAAAAGAAGTAATCTCAAAAGAAATGTATGCGCCTATAGCACATTGTTTATTTGGTTTATATAATTATATTGGTGGTCAGATGAGACCTCACAGTACTGAGTGAAGGGGAGCCTGGAATTGAGTGTTGCAAATGAGAAATTCTGGTCTAAGAAATTCAGTATCCGGGGCCAGAGCACTTGCCTTGCACACAGCCAACCTAGGTTGGATCCCTAGTATCCCACATAGTCCATCCAGCTAAGTGCTAGGAATAAGCCCTGAGCACTGCCAGCTGTGCCCACAAACAAAAACAACAAAATTGAGCATCCTCTGAATGAACACTTAGTCAATACTTCTTGTGAGTTTGTAACTATACTTTCCCGTTCAGATTTAGAAATGGGGCCGGAGCAGTGATGCAGGGCATAAGGCGTCTGTCTGCCATAAGTTCGCCATCGAGGTTCTAGGGTAATAAACCAATAACTTCCCAAGGTTAATACCAAGAGATGTTGCTAATTACATCAAGAGACCAGAAAATAAGGGCTGGGGAAACAGTACAGGGGTTAAGAGCAACTCTATTAGGAGGGAAGGAGGGAGAGAGAGAAGAAACGATTTTGTTTGAAGTAGTATATTAATCTGGGATTCATTCAGTTTTCCAAAGCCATACAATTCCATGAACCAGATATTACAGCAAACAAGGTGCCTGTCTTGACTGAAACCAACCTAGAATTTGGTGCTTAGCACCACGTGCAGTCTGAGTATTGCCCAGGAATGATCCCTGAGCAGAGTCAGAAATTAACCCCAACTCCAAGTGGGCCTGGCTCCCAAAGAACCAGCTGTTGGCTTCCTGACTAGTTCTTTTTTTTTTTTTTTTTTTTTTTTTTTTTTGGTTTTTGGTTTTTGGGTCACACCCGGCAGTGCTCAGGGGTTACTCCTGGCTCTGTGCTCAGAAATTGCTCCTGGCAGGCACGGGGGACCATATGGGGCACCGGGATTCGAACCGATGACCTTTTGCATGAAAGGCAAACGCCTTACCTCCATGCTATCTCCCGGGCCCCCCCTGACTAGTTCTTGTTTGAAATGGAACCCCAGTTAACTCTGACAGTGCCTCCTCCTTGCTTGTTTCAACCTGCACATAGGTTGTGATTCCTTCCAGAGTTGGATGTGGGTGTGTGCTCGATTACGCTTCTTGTCATTAAATTATGCACCCATCTTATGCGTGTATGTATGTATGAATAAGAAGGGAAGCAAATATCAGATCCATAGACTTTGTGATAAAACAATGAAAAACTTGGGGCTGGAGAGATAGCACAGCAGTAGGATGTTTGCCCGGTAAGCGCTGACCCAGGACCAACGGTTCGAATCCCGGCATCCCATATGATCCCCTGTGCCTACCAGGAGCAATTTCTGAGCAGAGAGCCAGGAGTAACCCCTGAGCCGACGGGTGCAGCCCAAAAACAAAAACAAAAAACTTAATGAAAAACTTAATGATAATTCTTTTTTGTTTGTTGTGTTCTTGTTTTTGGGCAACACTTTCTGACGTTCATGGGTTATTCCTGGCTATGCACTCAAATCGCACCTGCCTGGGGGACCATACGGGACGTTGGGGGATCAAACCGCCTCCGTGCTAGGCTAGCACATGTAAGGCCTTACTACTTGCACCACTGCTCTGGCCCCTAATGTTAATTCTTATTATTCAGTTCTAGTTTATTTTTATTTACTTGAGAGGAGGACCTTGTAGCCACACTGGTGGTACTTGGACAATTCCTGGCTCTGTGCTCAGGATCAACCCTGGAGTTACTCAAGAGATCGCATGTGGTTCTGGGTATCAAACCAGGGGTAGTTCAGAGTTGCTACATGAAAGGCAAGCATGTGCCTTACCTGTCTGCTCCCTCATATTCCTAGATACATTTTTTTTTTCCAGAGCTGTTGGTCAGATTAGATGTTCACCTCTCCAGGGCTGGTCTTAATTAAATTGGCAGCTCGTTGCCTCACACTTGATCGACCAGAATTTGGTCTTTGAGTTCAGTGTTGGATGTAGGTACTTCAAGGCACTGATAGGTTCTAATTTATTGTATAGTTAAAACTTATTTCTAGGGGCCCGGGAGATAGCATGGAGGTAAGGCATTTGCCTTTCATGCAAAAGGTCATCGGTTCGAATCCCGGTGCCCCATATGGTCCCCCGTGCCTGCCAGTAGCAATTTCTGAGCGCAGAGCCAGGAGTAGCCCCTGAACACTGCCGGGTATGACCCCAAACCACCACCCCCCCCAAAAAAAAACCTTATTTCTAAATTCCAATCCTATTTGAATTTTTAAAATGTGTACTATTTTCTCTGGCTATGTCATTGAAGTGGGGCCCAGGGGCCATTCCCATGATTCTTGGTTAGCTGGCCAGCTGTCAGTGCGGCACCCAAGGACAGAGTGCTGCTGGACCCTGGCTGCCTGGGATTACCTGGGCCACCGTGGTGGTATGTGAGGGATGCCAAATCCACACCCAGCAGCGTTTAAGGTTCCTATGGTGCCAGGGTTTGAATACAGGTCAGCCACACACAAAATGTCCTCCCCCCCCCTGCCCTCGCCTCTACTTCATTGTTTCTTTGATTTTGGTGATTTTTGTCTTGCATGCAGCCAATCCAGTTTAGATCCTCAGTAATCCCATACGGTCCCTGAGTACCACCAGGAATGACCCCTAAGTGGACATCCAGAACTAACTGAGTACTGCAAGTGTGGCCAAAACCAAAACAAAACAAAAATTCCATTGATGGAGCCATTAGCCTTTTTTTCCTCATTTAACAACTTTCTAGAGTGTTTTTCCATTGACTCTAATGAGAAAAACCTCAGATTGTTCCCATGCACTGCCAGTAGTGATTCCTGAACACGAAGACAGAAAAGCCTACAGATGGTCTCAGAAGCATTGGTGGCGAAAAAATAAGTACAGAACTAAATATCTAACTGAAAGTCAATATAGTAGAATCAAGAGACCTAACCTTTAACAATCTAAAGTTAAATGGGCCACTTATACTGGCAGGCCAGGGGTTAAGGGGTAGTGGTATAGGATGCACTCTAGGATCATTGAGGGAGGAAGGTCGACAGTAGTGGTGGTGGGAATGTCCCTGACTCATGTATATCTGCAATTCAATAATGAAGGACTTTGTAGATCACAATAGTTTTAATAAAATAAAATAAAATAAAATAAAAAGTAAGCCTCGTGGCCCAGAAACAAAAAGGAGTGAGAGGGGGAAGCAAAAGGTAAGACAGTTGCCCAATACTACTATGGGCACACAGAATTAACAAATTATTGGTTTTTGTTTAAATTAGTCTTTCAGTGTTTATTTTGAGAAGCCATTTTTTCTTGCCTTTAAAATTCTCTTTAATAATAGCACTTCCTTTGAAGCTTAACTGTTTCTTCCTTCTCTTTCAAGGTGGATTTCATCGATTGGGTAGACAACATGTGGCCGAGGCATTTGAAGGAGAGTCAGACGGAGTCAACCAATGCCATCCTAGAGATGCAGTACCCAAAAGTGCAGAAGTAAGTGTCGATTTTATTCTTTTTTTTTTTTTTTTGGTTTTTGGGTCACACCCGGCAGTGCTCAGGGGTTACTCCTGGCTCCATGCTCAGAAACTGCTCCTTGCAGGCACGGGGGACCATATGGGGCACCGGGATTAGAACTGATGACCTTTTGCATGAAAGGCAAACGCCTTACCTCCATGCTATCTCCTGGGCCCTCGATTTTATTCTTGATGCTCCAGGAGATCAGAGTGAGAGCCAAGCATCTTGGCATCCTTAGTCCAGGTCCCAAATGATCAAAGTGATTAATTTTTCAACAGTGGGATTGATACTTTTTATTTTTGTTTGGGAGCCACCGCTGGCTCTGCAGAGGTGGTGCTCAGGAGACCACCTGGGATGCTGAGAATAGAACCCAGCATCCTACCCACTGTACTACCACTCTGGTCCCCAGAGCTTTATACTTCTGAAGTGTAAGAGTCTAACAATCCTTGATCATGTTTGTTTGTTTGTTTGTTTTGGGGGGAGGAGCTACACCTGGTGATGCTCAGGGGTTACTCCTGGCTCTGCGCTCAGAAATCACTCCTGGCTTGGGGGACCATATGGGAGGCTGGGGGATCAACCCAAGGTTTGTCCTACACTAGCAAGGGCAAGGCTTACTGCTAACGCCTTGCCACTAACGCCTCTACTCCGCCGTTACTCCTTGATCACGTTTTTAATGGGAAAAATAGGGGCTCTGTTGATGTGATCACTTGAAATATATTTGTCTTACCTGGCTGGACGTTGATCATGTACAAAATAAGGGGGAGCATTTAAAGGGAGAGTAGTCCTGCTTGATTTGGGGCTGTTTTGGGTTTTTTTTTTTTTTTGGTCTTTTGGTGGTGGTGGTGTCACCCTGTCATTGCTCCCTACTGCACTCATCCCATTTAACTGTCAGGAATCACTTGGAAGACTCGGGAACCAGTGGGATACTGGGTCTCGAATTCAGGTTTGCCTGCAAACACCCTTCTCTCTGTACTATCACTCGGACCTCTGATCATCTTTTTTTCCCCCAGTACATTAATACTATCCATTTTTTTTTCTTTTCTTTGTGTCAGGTACTGTCTAATGAGTGTTCGAGGCTGCTATACGGACTTCCATGTGGACTTCGGTGGTACCTCTGTTTGGTATCACATCCACCAAGGGGGAAAGGTACGCTCAGAGCTCCTGTGGGATTGGAATCTGAAGCTTGTTTAGTGACCTTGCTTCAGGTTATGCATGCTTAATAACCCTGGAAATGACTTTTTTTTTTTTGGGCCACACCCAATGACGCTCAGGGATTACTCCTGGCTATGCGCTCAGAAGTCGCTCCTGGCTTGGGTGACCATATGGGAAATCCGGGGATTGAACCTCGGTCCGTCCTAGGCTAGCGCAGTCAAGGCAGGCACCTTACCTCCAGCGCCACCGCCCGGCCCCTGGAAATGACTCTCTAGGCAGTTTTGACTACTCTTATCCATAGAGAATCATAGGTTAAGTGTCCCTCTTGGCTAGGATTCCATAGGAATTAGAATTTATAATATGCACTGTTAGACTACTGTTGGCACAGTTCTTGGTAAATCTAAGCATCTGTTTTTTTAGATTCCTAAAACAAATTTGTCCTATGAAGGCACAGAAGTGGTTTTAGGAGGGCAGGATAATTTCTCTATGTGGGAGTATAATAAAGTAGAAGGGAACCCAAATTTGGATAGATTCGCAATCAATGAATTAGGATCCAACCCACTCTTCCATATATGGAAGTATTGGCCTGATTGAATGCTCTGGTTAAAAGGAACCCAGCCTAAGTCTTTTCCCAGGATTTTATACATACGTAAATATTATCCTGAGTCATTAAAAAATATCAGGACATTATACTGTGTGACAGCAAAAGCTTGGAATTGATATCCAGTTTATTATATTCTTATCGATAACTTGTTTTACCCTAATTAGTAATGAAAAAAAAAAAGAAATGAGTGCGTTTATGAAAAAAGAAAGTAGGATTGGATTAAAAAGTGTATTGCTTTAGAACATTTATAATAGTTATACCTCCAATTCAAATTTATTTAGTTTCTCTTGGGTCAAGCACTTTTAAGTGCTGTCTTAAATTTTTTGCTTTTGGTCTGACTCTTGAAAATAATATTCCTGGGGCCCGGGAGATAGCATGGAAGTAAGGCGTTTGCCTTTCATGCAAAAGGTCATCGGTTCGAATCCCGGCGCCCCATATGGTCCCCCGTGCCTGCCAGGAGCAATTTCTGAGCATGGAGCCAGGAGTAACCCCTGAGCACTGCCGGGTGTGACCCAAAAAAAAAAAAAAACAAAAAAAAAAAAAAAAAAGAAAATAATATTCCTGAGCTTTCTAGGACCTTAGAGGTGAAATAGCCATAATGAACACAGACTGCCTTTGCAATCAGTCAAAAGCTCTTCGCTCTGAGTCTTAAGTGAGCACTGGATTTAGCAATCAAACCTCAGAGATGCCCTGATCCCAACAGAGTAAGAGGTACTGAAAAGCCCTACTTCTAGAATTTCCCCAGTGGTGAGGCTCTGGGGGCCGGAAGAATTGGGGCTCCCTCCTTCCTGCCTGCCTGTCTTGGTAACTTTATCATTGAGGGGGACGACTGGGTCATGTCAATGGCTGTTAACAGACTGAAGTTTTTTAACTCACAGGTCTTCTGGCTCATCCCCCCTACAGCCCACAACCTGGAGCTGTACGAGAATTGGCTGCTGTCAGGGAAACAGGGAGACATCTTTCTGGGTGACCGGGTGTCAGATTGCCAACGCATTGAGCTCAAGCAGGGCTATACCTTCGTCATTCCCTCAGGTAAGCGCAGTGCAGAAAAGTGGGTTGGCTACTGTTACCACTGGCTTTTCTTAAAAAGGAAAGAGTGGGTTGAATGACATGCAGAGTTGCAGTTTAAGGATGGACAGTGGATGATGATGTCCTTTCCTGTCACTGTAGACTAGATGAAGGGAATTTATTTGAAGTAGAAAAAGAAGGGGTCTGGAAAGATAGTGCAGCAGGTAAAACAGTAGCCAGTATTGCCTATTTTCCTCCGGCACTGCTAAGAGTTGTCCCTGCTCGCTGAGCGGGATGTAAGCCTTGAGCACCACTGAGCGTGGCCCAAAGCCAGACCTGAAGAAGAACCTGAGGGGGTAAGGCACTTGTCTGTACCCAAGCCCTACAAATACTAAACTACAGCCCAGAGTAATTTTAAAGCCGAAATAAAGGACTTGAGAGATGTTATAGGTGTTAAGACACTGACCTTACAGGTGTCAACCCAGGTTTGATCCCTGATGGTACATGGTATGGTCCCCTGAGCATCATCCATAGCACACCACCGTCATCATTTCCCACCCCCACACTAAGTCTCAGCTAGGTGTAGCTCCCACTGGTGAGAGGAGGAGCTCACCTCCCAGTGTATTCAAAAACAACCTCCCCATCCCCAAACCAAAAAACTAAAGGCAACAGTTTTCCACTAAAGCTATGTAGTCTTTGCCTACTAACCCTAGACATTCAGACTTGAGACCTCTCCTACAGGAGATACATTTCTGATCCCTTGCTGGGAACTGCTACTTTTGTCAGTGCCAAGCAAGTGCAAAATCAGTCTTGTTTTGTTTTGTCCTTTTGATCTGTTTTGAGCTACTCTCAGCAATGCTCATGTGTTATTTCTGGCTATCCCCTCACAAATTATTCCTGGTGGTGCTTTGGGGACAATATGGGATGCCATGGATCAAAATCTAGATTTGGTGCATGCAAAGCACCCTCTCTGCTGTACTATCTCTCCAGTTCCTGAATCAGCAATATTTTTAATTTAAAACTTAAGCACTTGCTAGATGTAAGATAAATGCTTAGAAACAGTATGGATGATGGAGTCACAGGCCTGTATTACAGTTTTACTATGCATTTGCATGCTAATAATAATACTTCTTATGGATAGTAAATAGGAATATATGTGAAGTCTCCTGTATTTTCCATGTTGGGTGCTTGAGTAAATTGAAGCAATATATGCTAAAGATTTATTATGTTAAATTTTTATATATGTATTATTTAATGTTTAGCAACAACCATATGAAGTATAAATTATTTCTGAGGGGTGGGGTATGGTGATAGATACTCAGGGTTTACCCCTGGTAAACCATATGACAGAGTTTGAACCCAGGTTGGCTGCATGTAAAGCAAATGCCCTATAACCCTTATTCTTACTTTATAGAAGATACTTTAGAAAATAAATAAAATAAAATAAAAAAAGAAGATACTTTAGGCTTCAAGAGATTGGAATATCTTGACAAACCACTAAAGGGCAAAAAATCAGAGTGAAAAATATGATCTTCCGGTCTTATACTCTCTGAGAGAGCTGTGTTATGTATCTAAATAGATATAATTGAGGGGGGTGTTGAGATGGTGAGTGGGTTGCGCTCTGCTCTGTGCTTGGTGGATCGTATTTTGCCAGTGATTGACCCTGGGGCTCCCTGCCTACAGTTTATGCACCCCGGCCCGTGAAGCTGTCTCCATTGCCAGGAGCCATGTAGAATGTGAGCTTACAGCCATATCCCTTTATACCTTTCCTTCTAGGATGGATTCATGCTGTGTACACTCCTACAGATACATTAGTGTTCGGAGGCAATTTTTTGCATAGTTTCAATATCCCCATGCAGTTAAAAATATACAACATTGAAGATCGGACACGGGTAAGTAATCATATGTAACAATTGGATATAAAGAAGCTTATTCTACTTAATACAACTATTATAAGGAATTCATGAATATTTTATTTTAAAATTATTTTGGGGGGAGTTAAAATGTAATATTCCCATTTTAGAAACTCAGAAGAAAATTTTGCTGTTGTCTTGCTGGTGGTGGTATAGTGATGGTTTTAGGTCCACATCTGGCAGTGCTCAGGCATTATTGGCTCTGTACTCACAAATCACTCCTGGCAGTTCTCAGGGAATCATATAAGATACCAGAATCAAACATGAGTCAGCTGCGTGCAAGGCAAGTGTCTTACTTGCTATACTACCTCTCTAGCCTCCTGAGAAGAAAGTATTTAAAAAATATATATATATATCTATGTATATGTATATATATAATATTTAAGCACCATGATTACAAGCATGATTGTAGTTTTGTAGTTGGGTTTCTATCATAAACAGAACATCCCCCCATCACCAGTGCAACATTTTCACCACCAATCCCCTGCCTGTATTTGAGACAGGTATTATACTTCTCTTACTCATTAAAACGGTCATGATAGTAACATTATTAGTGTAGTTATTTCCCTAACTGCACTATTACTCTTTGTGGTGAACTTCATTTTGTGTGTGTGGTGGTGGTGGGGGAATCATACCCGGCAGCGCTGAGGGGTTACTCCTGGCTCTATGCTCAGTAATCACTCCTGGCAGGCCTGGGGGACCATAGGGGATGCCGGGATTTGAACCACCAACCTTCTGCATGCAAGGCAAACTGCCTTACCTCCATGCTATCTCTCCAGCCCCGAACTTCATATTTTGAGCCAGTCCTTCCGGCCCTCATCTGTATTGTCTCTGGAGATTATGTGGACTCTCAGTTTTTAGTTTGGTGTGTTGAACTTTATAAAGCAAAAGATAGCTGGTGATTCTTTGAGTGATGTTTTTTCCTTTTTTTTGCTCATTATTATCCATTTGGTATAATGGTTTTTGTTTGTTTTATTTATTTATTTTTTTTTTTTGGTTTTTGGGTCACACCCGACAGTGCTCAGGGGTTACTCCTGGCTCCATGCTCAGAAATTGCTCCTGGCAGCACGGGGGACCATATGGGGCACCGGGATTCGAACCGATGACCTTTTGTATGAAAGGCAAACGCCTTACCTCCATGCTATCTCCCGGGCCCCTGTTTTATATTTTTGTTTTTGGGTCATACCTGGTGGTGCTCAGGGGTTACTCCTGGCTCAGCACTAAGAAATTGGTACTGGAAGGCCAACTATATGGGATGCACGGGATTGAACCCAGGACAGCCACATGCAAGGCAAACACCCTAACCACTGAACTATCACTTTGTCCCCTATTTGTCACCAACGAAAGATGTACAGGTTTGAATTCACATATATTTCCTTACTGATAACTAACATTGCAACCATCATACTCCCTGGGGAATGCAACCAACCATCAATCATCGTACTTTAAGAGAATTAAGTCCTATAAAATATGTATCTTATTTTCTCTAAATTTTTTCTAGGTGACACATTGCTAATGTCACTGTAGAGGGTAAAAATATACTTCGTTACATGCAGCAATTAAAATGTAAGAGTTGGCAATCTGTGTGAAGACCCAGACAAGACCTAGTAGGCTTTATAGACCTGAGTGAATCTGCTGCATGCCTGGTTCTGTCTTGTAGTTTGAAATATTTGCATTAGTGTGGCTCAAATAAAATAGAATGTTATTGGGGTCGGAGAGATAGCACAGCGGTAGGGCGTTTGCCTTGCACGCAACTGATTCAGGGTGGATGGTGGTTTTAATCCTGTTATCCCATATGGTCCCCCGAGCCTGCCAGGAGTGATTGCTGAGCATCAGGTGTGAACCAAAAACAAGTAAACAAACAAACAAAAAAAGATGTCATTTATGGATACAGATTTGATTCCGTATCATTTTTTTTTCTGTTTCTTTTTTTTTGGTTTTTGGGCCACACCCGGCAGTGCTCAGGGATACACCTGACTGTCTGCTCAGAAATAGCTCCTGGCAGGCACGGGGGTGGGGGGGTGGGGTGGGGGGCGGGGGGCCATATGGGACACCAGGGTTTGAACCAACCAACTTTGGTCCTGGATCGGTTGCTTGCAAGGCAAATGCCGCTGTGAAATCTCTCCAGGGCCCCATATAATTTTTCTTGTGCCGCAAAATTATTTTCTCTCTTTTGGAGAGGGCAGGCAGGGCTGTCCACACCTGGTGGTGCTAAGGAGCTGCTTCAGCGAGGTTGCCAAGACCAAGCAGTCAGATATGAACCCAGTGGCCCAATAGGGCCTTGTCTCCCACATGCAAAGCATCTAATCCTGCCAACCACTGATATATATTCTGTTCCTTTCATTTCTTTTTCCGCCATCTTGAAATGTAAAAGGCAGCCCAACCCATAGTACAGGGAGAAGGACTGCTGTCTTGCAGCCGACTCATATCATATCCCAGGCACCCCATATACCCACCAAGAATAAGCCCTAAGCACTGTCAGGTGTGGCCCCAAAATAAGACAATAATGTGAAAGACAATAAAGTGTGTATTGCTTATTTAGGGGTTGCTCTCAAGTAATTCAGCAAATTAACAAAAACGTGTAAGCAAGTGTGAAGAAGTGCTAATAGTTAATGAATGTTGGAGAAGGGCAGAAAAGTATTTGAAGTATTATACTTACAGTATTGATCATGATGAAGGTTGTCTTCAACAGTAAAACAAGCCTAGAGGGATAGTACAGCAGGTAGGGCACTTAACTTGGACAAAGCTAACCTAGATTCGATCCCTGGTAACCCATATGATTCCCTGAGACTATCTGGAGTGATCCTTGAGTACAGTGCTAGGAGTGACCTTTAGTGTGGCCCCTAAAAACCAAAGTGAAAATAAAAAAATTAGTGAACTGACCTGTTCTTAGGGTTGGCTAACTGTTGTAACACCTGTATTTGGAAAGTCAATTTGGTTTAGGAATTCCCAATAAAACACAAGATTTATATCGGAGTTACAGGGACTTTTCCTGTCAGTATTGTTTTTTTTTTGGGGGGGGTGGGCACACGCGGCGGTGCTCAGGGGTTACTCCCGGCTGTCTGCTCAGAAATAACTCCTGAGGGGCCAGGCGGTGGCGCTGCAGGTAAGGTGCCTGCCTTACCGCACTAGCCTTGGACGGACCACGGTTCGATCCCCCGGTTCCCATATGGTCCCCCGTGCCTGCCAGGAGCGACTTCTGAGCAAATAGCCAGGAGTAACCCCTGAGCGACATCGGGTGTGGCCCAAACCCCCCCCCCCCAAAAAAAAAAAAAAAACTCCTGGCAGACACGGGGGACCATATGGGACATCGGGATTGAAACCAACCACCTTTGGTCCTGCTTGCAAGGCAAACGCCGCTGGGCTATCTCTCGGGGCCCCTTGTCAGTATTGTTGAAAAAGCAAGTGGAGGGGCTGGAGAGATAGCATGGAGGTAAAGTGCTTGCCTTTCATGCAGAAGTTCAGTGGTTCGAATCCCAGCATCCCATATGGTCTCCTGAGCCTGCCAGGAGCAATTCCTAAGCGTAGAGCCAGGAGTAACCCCTGAGCACTGCCGGGTGTGACCCAAAAATAAAATAAAAAAACAAAATTTGAAGCGGGAGCGATAGTATAGCAGGTAGCCTTGCACTCAACTGACCTGGGTTCAATCCTTTGTATCCCATAGAGTCCCCTGAGCCTGTCAGCACTGATTTCTGAGCTCCACCAATTGTGCCCCCTCCCTCCCCAAAAAGAGGAAGAGGAAGCAGTCCTTTTTTGTTTTGTTTTGTTTTTTGGGCTATACCCGGCAGTGCTCAGGGGTTACTCCAGGCTATCTGCTCAAAATTAGCTCCTGGCAGGCACGGGGGACCATGTGGGACACCGGGATTCAAACCAACCATCTTTGGTCCTGGATCGTCTGCTTGCAAGGCAAATGCCTCTGTGCTATCTCTCCGGGTCCAGAAGCAGTACTTTTTATCAAAATGGACTTTTGGGACTGGAGAGATAGCATGGAGTTAGAGCATTTGCCTTGCATACAGAAGGACAGTGGTTTTAGTCCCGGCATCCCATATGGTCCCCCAAGCCTGCAAGGAGTGATTTCTGAATGAAGAGCCAGGAGTGGCCCCTGAGCGCTGCCGGGTATGACCCAAAAACTAAAAAAGAAAAAAAATTGAAAATAGACTTTTGTATCAGAGAGATATCAAATTGGCTACAGTGCATATTGAAAAGCCCCAAACAATAGCCCCTTAACACCATCTCTGTGGCCCAAAACAATAAAACCATGGGCCAGAGCAATAATACAGTGGGTTAGACATTTATCTTGTACGCAGCCAACGCAGGTTCAATCCCCAGAATCCCATATCGCCCCAAGAGTGATTCCTGAGCTCAGAACCAAGAGTAACCCGAGTACTGCTTGGTATGGCCTCAAAATAAAGAAAAATAAAGAACAAACAAATGGGGAAAAAAGTTACTGGACTGAAGAGATAGGGGAATAGACTGAATGCATGCCTGAATTGCAAGATAGAGACCCAGGGTCAACCCTCAGTACCATGTGAACTACCAGAACTTCCAGGAGCTACCCCCAAGCCATTCTGAGAATCGCCCCTGAACACTGCCAGGCATGGTCCTAAAACCAACAAGACAAAATAAGAATCAGGAGAGGGAAAAAAAAGTAATGAAACTATAATGATAGTACAACTGCAATTGTCATAATAGAAATATTTTAACTGTTGGGGCCCGGGAGATAGCATGGAGATAAGGTGTTTGCCTTTCATGCAAAAGGTCATCGGTTCAAATCCCGGTGCCCCATATAGTCCCCCGTGCCTGCCAGAGCAATTTCTGAACATGGAGCCAGGAGTAACCCCTGAACAAAAAAAAAAAAAAAAAAAAAAAAGAACTATTTTAACTGTTTCAAGGGCCAGAACAGTGATGCAAGTGGTAAGGTGTTTGCCTTACACGCACTAACCTAGGATGGACCACGGTTTGATCCCTTGGCGTCCCAGATGGTCCCCAAGCCAGGAGCAATTTCCGAGTGCATAGCCAGGAGTAACCCCTGAGCATCACCAGGTGTGGCCCAAAAACTATCCCCCCCAAAATATTTTTTTAATTGTTTGAAAAGAAACAATTTTATGTTAAAATGTTCTTATTTAACTGGAATTCACTCTCAAGTGATAATGCGACCTATTTGCTCCTGAGAGGTTTTGTCTGGAAGTCAGTTTTCAGAAATCATTCCTTTTTTTGGTCTAAAATTATTAGTAAAATTGGGTCAGAGTGATAGGTAGTACAATGGATAGGTTACTTTCTTTGCAAGATCTAGATCTGCTCCCTGGCATCCCATACGGTTCCCAAGCCCACCATGTGGTGGCCCAAACCCCTCCCAAAATTAAAATAAAATTACTGTGAGGGGCCCGGGAGATAGTATGGAGGTAAGGCGTTTGCCTTTCATGCAAAAGGTCATCGGTTCGAATCCCGGTGCCCCATATGGTCCCCCGTGCCTGCCAGGAGCAATTTCTGAGCATGGAGCCAGGAGTAATCCCTGAGCACTGCCGGGTGTGACCCAAAAAAAAAAAAAATTTACTGCGATGCCCATGGTTTACTCGATTGTTCACTTTTTAAGCAAGCATACTGTATATTGAATGTTGCAGATAAAATGGGCACCTCATCTCTGCTCTGTTGCCTCATACTGCTGATTATTGAACTTGAGCTAACAATGTAGTTTTGTAGATTTTATTTTAGAAAAACTTCAAATATCAAACCCCAACACATTTCTGTTTTTTCCTAAGTATAGATTGATTCTTTCTATCTCGTGTAAATAATGAATCCTTCTGTATGTATAGAATTCATCCTATTCTTGGGGCCAGGGAGATAGCATGGAGGTATATTCACCTTGTTGTTATTCCGATGTGATATTTTTTCTTTGCTACTATTCTAGAAAATGGGAAATTGAAAGGCAGTGACTGATTAGATCAGTTGAAACATTCATCAACTTCTATGTCTGCCATCCTGGCAAACTACAGAATGTGAGGCGGGAAGGTGAAAGCTGATAGCAGAGAAAACACTGTCTAATGTCCTCAAGTGAACCGAACTTGAGACTAAGTCTCTAAACATACTTCATATATGTAAGGGTATATTCATATCATGCCCTTCTTTAAGAGTTTTTGTTCTGGGGCTGGAGCATTAGCTTTGCATCCAGCTGACCTGGGTTCAATCCCTGGCATCGTATGTGTCCTCCAAGCACAACCATGTGTAGCCCACACCCCAATAAAAGATTCTTTTTTTTTTTTGTTTGTTTGTTTTTTGGTTTTTAGGCCATACCCGGTGACGCTCAGGGGTTACTCCTGGCTATTCACTCAGAAGTCGCTCCTGGCAGAATAAAAGATTCTTTATTCCATGGTCTTCTGGCTTAAAGTCAGGGTACTCAGCATACATATCTTTGTAGCCTGAGGATGTGAAACAGTTTAAACTTAAGTATATTGTGTCTTGCTATATAGCATTTTACTTTCCAAAACGTTTGGGGTACAACTCCCATGATGCTTAGGGGTTACTCCTGGCTCCACACTTGGATGTCACCACTGGCAGTGCTCAGGTGATCAAATGGTGCTGGAATTTGGGTTGCAAGGGAAGCAACTTAGCCACTACTATCACTCTCACCTCCCCAAAACTATTTTCTGAGTCTTTTTCCCCAATCAAAAAAACTTATTGAGGGGCCAGAGCGATAGCACATTGGTAAGGCGTTTGCCTTGCATGCAGCTGATCCAGGGCAGACCTCAGTTCAATCCCCGGTGTCCTATCCTATATGGTTACCCAAGCCAGGAGCAGTTTCTGAGTGCATGGCCAGGAGTAACCCCTGAGCATCACTGGGTTTGACCCCCCCCCAAAAAAAAAAGAAGACTTACTGAATAGTTTTTCAAGTACCTTTTAACTTTAATCATTGTTTCCCAAGACCAGACCAGCTTTTTTTTGTATGTTGACAGATTCATCTATTTCTTTTTGTTTTGTTTTGTACCACACCCAGCCAGCACTCAGATTACTCCTGCCTCTGCGCTCAGAAATTGCTCCTTGCAGACTTGGGGACCGTATGACTTATTGGTAATCGAGCCCTAGTCCGTCGCGGGTCAGCATCTTGCAAGGCAAACACCCTACTGCCATGCTATCATTTCGGCCCCAGATTCACCTATTTCACTGAATGTTAAATTTTGTTTATAACCTGACAAAAGAGAATTTTTCATGGCTGAATTGTTACAACAGCTTGATTTGTCTTTTTTTCTCCTTGAAACTTAATCAACTTTCTTTTCTCATTCTTTTTCTGTATAGGTTCCGAATAAGTTTCGTTATCCATTCTACTATGAAATGTGTTGGTACGTGTTAGAACGATATGTATACTGCATAACCAACCGCTCCCATTTAACTAAGGAATTCCAGAAAGAGTCCCTAAGCATGGGTGAGTGTTCTGCTAATATGTACAGACTTTGAGGGCACCCTCACAGGGGCCAGAGCTATAGGACATTGGGGCAGTACTTGCCTTGCAGGCAGCTAACCCAGGTTCGATCCAGTATTTCTTGTTTGTTTGGGATTTTTTGTTTGTTTTTAGGGCATAACCAGCAGTATTCAGGGGTTACTCCTGGCTCTATGCTCAGAAATCGCTCCTGGCAGGCTCGGGGATCATATGGGATGCCGGGATTCGAACCAATGACCTTGTGCATGAAGGGCAAACGCCTTACCTGCATGCTATCTCTCTGACCCCCAGAACCAGTATTTCTTGAGCAAAAAAAGAATAAGTATTATTATATTAAAAATGGCCTTTGGAGGGCCAGAGCAGTTGCACAGA
>PVKC010024776.1:0-16688 GCA_004027635.1 Crocidura indochinensis | reverse complement strand
AGCCAAGGCATCCTTCCACTCCTCATATACTGAACTTTGAAAGATGGAGGGCAGCTAGATGGTGAGCTGTCTCTTTCATAACTAGTATATTGATTACATCCTGGAATGCTAATATTTTGACATGTTGCATTAAATAAGTTAAATGGTGAAAACTAAGCCCAGCTGCTTCTTTGAACATTTTCAAATGTTCAAATGGGGATAGTTAAAAATATAAGATCATAGGGGCCGGGCGGTGGAGCTGGAGGTAAGGTGCCTGCGCTAACCTAGGACGAACTGCGGTTTGATCCCCCGGTTCCCCATATGGTCCCCCGTGCCTGCCAGGAGCAACTTCTGAGCAAATAGCCAGGAGTAACCCCTGAGCGTCACCAGGTGTGGCCCAAAATCCAAAATAATAATAATAATAATAATAATAATAATAAGATCATGTATGTGGCTTAATTCCTATCTTGTTTGTTCAGCACTTCCCTATCAAGGAATAATGGAAACTAAAGAGGTTTAGTTACCAAATAATCAAAGGTTTTGATAAGAAGTTATTAACAATTCATTATCTGATACAACCACATTAAGTGCCCCTCTATCATCAGCCAAGCATGATGCTATCTAAGGGGAAGATTTTTTTATTTTTTTGGTTTTTTTTTTTGGGGGGGGGTCACACCTGGCATTGCTCAGGGGATACTCCTGGCTCCATGCTTAGAAATTGCTCCTGGCAGGCACGGGGGACCATATGGGGCACCGGGATTTGAACCGATGACCTTTTGCATGAAAGGCAAACGCCTTACCTCCATGCTATCTCCCGGGCCCCTATTTATTTGGTTTTTAGTTTTGGGGTCATACTCGGCAATGCTCAGGGGTCACTCCTGGCTCTACGGTCAGAAATTGTACCTGGCAGGCTCAGGGGATCATGTGGGATGCCTGGATTCAAACCACCATCCTTTTGCATGTAAGGCAAATGCCCTACCTTCATACTATCTCTCCAGCCCCTCTTTCTATTTATTTTTATTTATTTACTTACTTATTTTGGTTTTTGGGTCACTTCTTGCTCAATCCCCCAGCGTTCCTTTTGGTGCCCCAAGCCAGGAGCAATTTCTGAGTGCATAATCAGGAGTAACCCTTGAGCATCACTGGATGTGGCCCAAAAAATGAAAAGGAGAGAAAGAAAAGGGAAGGGAAGGGAAGGGAAGGGGAAAAGAAAGGAAAAAGAAAAGAAAAGAAAAGGAATTGCTCTTGGCAGTTTCAGGGGACCATATGGGATGCCAGGTTTCGAACCACCATTAGTCCTGAATCAGCTGCATGCAAGACAAATGCCCAACTGCTATGCTATCTCTCTGGCCCCTCTTTTTTTATTTTTTAATTGAATCATCATGAATTATAAAGTTAGGAAGATATTTATGTTTGAGTTTCAGGCATACATTGTTCCAATTCTTTTAGGTGTCCATTTTTCTCCACCAATGTCCCCAGTCTCCCCAACCCCAGCCTGCCTCAGCTTTTTATAGGGGGGCCATACCCTGCATTGTTTCAGGGGTTAGTCTTGACTCTGTACCAGGAATCACTCCTGGGCAGGTTTAGGGAACCATATGGAATGCTGAGGATCTAACCCAGACCTGCCACGTGCAAGCCAATCTCCTTACCCACTGTGCTATCACTCAGGCCTCCCAATCTGCCTCAATGACAGATATTTTTCTTCTTTTCCGTTGTCCTCATGTTCCCCTCCCTAAGTTAGCCCCCAACCCTGCCCCAGTGACAAGCTTCCTGCTGAAGACAGGTTTGTTCTCCTGTATTTCATTTCTAGTGCCTTTGGGCATTTGCTATTCCCCTAGAAATGTTTCCCTTTTGGTGGCAGGAAATGTGCACTAATGAAGGTTGTTATACATTGTATGACTTTAACTCAATTATGAGCAAATATATCTGGGGCGGGGGGACTGTATTATGAACAACCTTGTAACCACAGTGTTTAAATAAAAAAAAAAGGTTTTTCTTTATCCCACATATAAAAAAGATCATTCTGCGTCTGTTCCTATACCTCTGATTGATTAGACAATATTCTTTACCTAAGCAGTTACCATTAATTAGCACAAAATATTTTTTTTCTGGTGTGGCCCACATCCAGAGGGGATCTAACCTGGGTTGGCTGTATGCAAGGCAAAATGCTATCACTCTAGCCCTTTTTTTTTTTTTTTTTTTGGTTTTTGGGTCACACCCAGTGATGCTCAGGAGTAACTCCTGGCTATGCGCTCAGAAGTTGCTCCTGGCTTGGAGGACCATATGGGAAACCGGGGGATCGAACCGCGGTCCGTCCTAGGCTAGCGCAGGAAAGGCAGGCACCTTACCTCCAGCGCCACCGCCCGGCTCCCAATCTTTTTGTGTTTTAACCAAGACAGATGAATAGCATAGTCAATTCAGAAAAACAAGTGGTCACAGTTTCAGTCAAATTTACAAAACGTGTAGGAAAATTTATAGTAAACTCATAAAACTGTCGATTTGTTATCTCGTATCTCTCATGTCTGCTAGACTCAAAGAATGAATAACTATTTATGAAGGGCCTACTCTGCTTTTATGCTATATAAGGCTTTTGTGCACTCTTTCACTAAACCTTCACAGGCCCACAACAAGAATTTACAGGTAACCACAAGGATGAAGCCACTGTCCTAGCTAAAAAGAAGAAGCATAATCAAGTCCACTGAGAAGGAAACAATCGGTCTTTTCAGAAGAGAAACTAGATCTTCATTGTTCTCTCGGCTTTCCCACGTTAATTCTCTGTGCATGTCGTCTTCCCCACCTCAACTCAGACTCACTCAAATGAGAAAGGACTTTAAGACAAAAGTTAGAATTTATTCTTAAACAAAACTGAACTAAAGGCCAGAGCAATAGTACAGTGAAGAGGACATTTGCTTTGCACATGGCTGACCCCAATATCCCATATGGAACCCTGAGTCTGCAGAAGTAATTTTTGTGTGCAGAGCCAGGAGTAACTGAGTGTCGTTGGCTGTGACCCCAAAATAAGACAAAACAACTATGCCTGGCTGCCGTGTGTTCCCAGAAGGTCCACATATCCTACTGGTTTGATTTACTGCCCATGTCTTCATAGCCATAGGCTACAGAAATATTCAAAAGCACTATGTAGGTTGGGCACTGTATGTACCCAGCATGATGACATTTATTTCCCAGTGCCTAGATGCAACAACATGGCACTGCCTGGAACTCACCAAACTTGCAGAGTGGTTAACCAGCCCACACCTGCCATCAGCCCCCTCTTCCTGGGCTGTCCTGCCACCTTCCACATGATAAATTCAAGGTCAAACACTGTAAACAACTGGAAGGCCATTGGATCTTGCAGCTCCTTCAAGGTACACATCCTCTCTCTCTCCCTCCCTCTCTCCCTCTCTTCCTCTCTCCCTCTCTACCTCTCTACCTCTCTCTCTCTCTTTCTCTCTCTTCTCTCTCTCTCTCTCTCTCTCTCCTTTGCTGTCCTTTAAACATACGCATCTAGCTGTCTCCCATCCAGCTGTGATCTGGGGCAAGAAAGAGAATACCCTGTGTTAAAATTTTGTTTTGCCCGGGGCCTAACCCTTTGCCTAGCAGTGAGCAGAGCCATTATTTCCTACAAAATCTTGATGGACTTGACCCATGTTGTAAATTTTTTAGCATGTCCCCATCCTTGGGAATTTCACACATCTCTGAGAATTAAAAGTACATTATAGGGGAATCATTCACATTTACAGCTGATGACTATAGATGTAGCTAAATATTCACACTGCAGGCAAATTGTCTCCTAATACATGTTATTGCCTGACTAGCAAAGTGACTTATCATCTAGCAAAGTGCTGCTAATTTTATTCTATGATTTTCCTGTAGTCATTGGCATTTATACCTAAGAGTCACAGCTCATACATCAAAACAAGAAGACTGTCTTTCAACAAGACAGTGGGCATCCACCCAAACCCAGGAGTACCAACAGCAAACACTTGGGAAGAGAGAGCAGGTCAAAGGTGAGTGGCACCATTGAAAGGGAGATTGTGAGCTGAAATCCTGACATGAGGCAAGCCAACCCCAGGGAAAAGTTGGGGGGCTTTTCTTAAGTCAAAGCTTGCAGCAGGCTGACTGTCAAAGTATCACTGTGTAGTATAAGCAGAGAGTGTTAGACATTTAAGGGAGAGAGTTACTAACTGATTTTAATGCAGGTTGGAAAGCAACTTCTTTATGTAAAGGAACTTGATTTCTTGTCCATTCCTCTAAGGTGCAGATGTACATTTTTGTCCCTCCCAAACAGTAGTTTGTGATATCACACAGAAATCACATTGTTCACAAGTTGAAAAGCCTAGTGGTAGCCACTCCAAAGTAAGAGTTGGATTATCATTCCCTGGGCACTTGCAACTACAAATTGAACATAAAGTGTTTCAACACCCTTTCAAACAACCTTGTCATTCAATCAACCAATTTCATGGACAATATCCCAGATGAATTATCCTCTTCTATTTTCATACTCATTTGATTAGTGCAAAAAATACTCAACTTGATAGTTCTTTCCCTAAACATGAGCCCATTTCTTCAATCCCTTCACAGTGTTTAGTTTAGATTTAAAGTTGCACTACTAAGATATGAGTGGGAGAACATTATATGACTGAAGTTCAACTATCAACAACTTTTTTTTGGGGGGTCACACCCGACAGCACTCAGGCCTTACTTCTGAATCTATGCTTAGAAATCACCCATGGTAGGCACAGGGGACCAAATGGGATGCTGGGATTCGAACTACCACCCTTCTGCATGAAAGACAAACGCCTTACCTCCTTGCTATCTCTCTGGCCCCTATCAACAACTTTTTAACTCTATATCTCACAGTAATTTAATGAAAAAGAATGAGCATGTCAATAGTTTATGTACTACATGGACAGTGATGTCATGTGTTGCTTTTCATTCATTTATTCCTTTAAAAATCTTGAACTCTAATTCCAAACTGTCTCAGCTCTTTAGAGTTCTAGACAAAATAGGCCAAAATCACAATAAGTTTACATTGTGATAGGCCCTTCTATGTCTAGACAGTTCAGAATCAGACATTCCCATTATACAAGGACATTTTATGTATGCATGGTTATCTTTTCTTTTTTAATAAACACAAGCACCTAGTTTGAAGGTTTTTCTTTAAGAAATGAATTGCAGTAGCCAAATCTTTTCTTCAATCTGTGGATAATTGCTTTTCTTTTAATAATTTGGCCTTTAGCCAATAAGCCTTTGTATAAACGGCTTCAACTGGTTCCACGAGTAGCTTTGGTGCTTTCAAACCACAATAAAGTTGTCTTTCTGATCAGGTGACTTGTATTGGATCTGCATGTGTAATATTATCCAAGTCTTATCCCACTGACCCCTAATCTACTCACATTTCATCATTAGGAACTGCTGTATCTTTCTTTCATTATGGACAATTCTTTTTCTATTTCCATTTGCTCTTGATATCCTGTTAATATTTTAGAAATTCAGCAAGATTCATGTGCAGAACTGGAATCTGTTTAAAATGTTTCTAGAACGACTGTTTTTTTTTCCTTCCAGGGAAAGTCAGTTTTGGAAAGTTCTTTCCTGTTTGCCCATCAAATATTGCTCCTGATGACTTGATTTGGTGAAATATTTCTTGATAAATTGATAAATCTCATGAGACAGCCCCTCTGGCCTTCAGGGAGATGCTCTGAACATGCTGTCCACTTTCCCACTTCAAAAACTGGGTGCCTCCGCCAGTGGGAGGATGGGAATTAAAACAGGGAGTTTGTGCATAGATTGGTCATTTTTGTGAATATAAATGTATATAGATCCCATTTTTGCCCCTAGTTGATAAAAGCATTTTGCCCTGAATGACAGGCCCAGTATAAGTGTTTCTTTATCTTCCAAGTCTGTTTGGTTACCACCATCAGTGTGCTCCCAGGCTTCATTCTTTTTGCTCTTTGCTACTATCTTTCTTGTCAGGTTCTAACACTAGTATCCAAATTTCGAGTCAGAAACAGTCTGAGAGTCCTGAAATCTGCATCACATAAGACTCCCCAGGCTGGAATCCAGGTTTACATGAGGGAAAATTTTATTTCCTTTGTCATGTCCACTTGGGGGCAAAGAATTTAGGCCACATCCGGTGGTGCTCAGGGGTCATTTGGCAAGTGACTTCTCCACTGTACATCTGTCCCTCTTTGTAATGTTTTTAACCATTTTTGTTTACTCTCTACTTGTTTCATAACAAATTTAACTGTACCTTTACACCCAGCCATGGGCCAATAGCACACTGGTGAACATGCCTATCATGGGTTCCATGTTATTTAAAAAGTTGGTGCAATGCCTGTTGCAAATAAGTTACAATGACAAGACACCAAGACATATATAGCCAAGTTAAGATGACCCTTCAAAGTGCTCATAATGATATGAAAAAACTATTGTGATGGTAGACCTAATAACTCTGTGATCACCTTGATTACCCAGAATTTCCATTTTCTAGGTGGTGGTAAAAATACATTTGAAGATGTTGTTTTTTTAGCATATTGTTAAAAGTTATTTTTAAGTTTTATATTAATGTAACATTGCAATAAAATTCTATAAGTTTTCACTATTTTATTGAAAGGATGCCATGCATATCACTTTATCTCCTTTTAGCATCCACTTCTAGCCCAAAGTGATCAGTTTCAACTCTTATTGTCATAGTACACCCTTCTCTGCCCAGATTGCATTACCCTGTGACAAGCTTCCTACCATGAACTGATATTCCTGGCCCTCATTTCTATTGTCTCCAGATATTATTGACTACTATTTTTTGTTTAAATAAAGTACTTATTTTTAAAATTTATTCTATAAGTTCCAGGAATATATAATTAAAAATTAACTAGTTATACAAAAGGGAAAAAATGCATTTAAACTTTAAGATTGTGGCCTGAGGTAGGAGCCATTCTAGGTGTTTGCCAGTTAAGAGAGAATAATTTGTCCACATCCATAGAGTCTGCTGCCTGCTTCAGCTTATTTATTTGGTCTTTGCAAGGACCTGGGATTCATGGAGCCTAGCTGCCTCAGAGTTCACAGCTCAAAGGAAAATGAACTTAATTTATCTTAGAACAGGCAAGAAAACACCTCTGCAATGTTCGTATCAGTGTCCAAATGTCATCCCATGGATTCAACAACTTGTATTTGTCTGTAGAATCCCTCTTTCCCCACACAAGCCCATGGACCTTCCATGACAAACTTTAATAATGCTGCCCATTGTTGCTGGGCTTTTGAAATTCCCTAATTCTCATTCTCTCCATCTCTGGTCTATTCTTAATTTGAACAACACTTACTCCCTTCAGTCTCTGGGCCTCCAAAGAGAAAAATCACCAAACTTTCAATTTCCTTGAGTGTGGAAGTCAGTATTTTTTTTTCAATCTATAGTGGCAATATATTATTGGTTTTTGACGTTCTTCCCTAAAATAAGACCCACAACTATTTGCACAGATGGAATATTAGCTGCCCCATATGTGGGAACTCATTTGAGTGAGATGCTTTAATTCATTACTGAAGAAACCCATTGGCTTTGCTGCCTGTTATTTTTAAGGACATTTATATTTGTGGTAGCAAGAACTTATGAAAAGGGTGGGAGCCTGTGATAGTTCACCAGATAGGGTGTTTGCCTTGCACCCAGCAAACCTGTTCACCATGAGCCTGTCAGGAATAACCTTAGAGCATTGTTAGGTGTGATACCAAACCAAAACAAGACAAAAAAGAAAAGGAAGAAAAAATAAAAGAATTTCTTAAAGGAAATAATAGGACCAGAGAGATAGTACACTGGGTAGGCTACTAGACCTGCACCCTGAGCAATGCCAGGAGTGATTTTTGAGTCGAACACATAGTAGTCCCTGAGCATTGGTAGTGTGGCCCAAGAAACAAAAGTGCCCTTTCAAATTCTCATTTCATCTTTTTCTTCTATCTTCTACTCAAGTCATTCTTTTATCTTTTCTCTCTTAACACTATTTGTGCTATTGTTGTGATTTGGGGCCACACCCGATTGTGTTCAACGCTTAAAGCTAATCTAAGGAATCACTCCTGGCAGAATTTGGGGGACTCTATAAAGTGCTGAGAATTGAACTCAGCAGTCAGGCCTGTGCAAATCAAGTGTTTTCATTGTTATACTATTGCTCTAGCCCTTTAACATAATGTTCAAGAGGTACAAGTCTCATTTCATCAAATGCATGTTAATATACCACACCCATTTCTCAAGTTCCCATCACCTTCCTTAATCATCTACTGGGCCTCTCCCTCCCCTTACCCCCCTACCCCACCCGGCCCCACCCCGGTAATCTATGCAGAACCATCAGAATCTTGTTTGCAAAATGGGTCTGCAGGCAGATTTTCTCAGAGGAATGCGTGGAGTGGGAGGCGGTATAGGGAAGCCCCACTTCAGTACCATCTCTCCCTGCTAGGAGGCACAGAGCCATGTGTCTGAGTTAACTCCTTAGCACTGGGTCTGAGCACAGTCTTCCTCTAAAGAGATCGCACTGCTCTACACTGGCACAAAGAACAGCGGTCTTGCACATCCAAGAAAGAGCCATCAAGCTGCGAACAGTTTAGTAAGAAGCTGAATGATATGCAGTGATTGGAGGGGATGGCTAGTGGTTCCAATTCCCACCCCTGAGACAGAAAGGCAGAGCCCTGTGCCTCAGGGATCACCCAAGGGTATCTTACTCCTTGCTGCCTCTGTTTTAGCGACCTCTGCCTCTTCCCAAAGGCTTCCAGGCAACCCTGGACAGCATTTTTCTCTACTGACTCATTCTTGTGCTATCAGGGGAATAGAAAATAAAGAGCAGCCAATGGGCAGCAGTCTGGAGAACTTGAAGGGAAGCCACTTCTGGGAATGTAGAGCCCCTGCCTGTTATGTAATCTGGGTGCTTGTCTCCTCTTTACTCTTCCTTCTTTAGAGAGCTCCAACCCAGTTTAAGGATTGCTTGCCTGATATCTAAGAAAAAAGGCAGCCCAGAGGCTCCCTGAAAAACAAATGAAAGCATATGTAGAGAGGCAAATCCCTTTGTTAAATGGCATCTTTGTTTTAGTGAATTTGTAAAACAAAACCTTTCATGTTTTCAAAAAAATGTCTTAGTCTGGAGATAAAGTACAGGAGTTAGAGCACTTGCCTTGCATTCAGTTTTTCAGGTTTGATCCCTGGTACCACCTCTAAGCCCCTGAGCACCACCAAGAATCTAGGGATGACCCTGATCTTGGAGCTGGGAGTCAGCTCTGAACAAAAGAGTCAAAGATAGAGTTTAAGTAACCTTAAGTGGGTAAGAAGCACATTCTCTCTCTCTCTCCCTTTTCTCTCTTTTCTCCCTTTCTCTTTTATATCTCTCTCAGATTTGGGACCATACCCAGTAGTGTTCAGGCTTTTCTCCTGGCTCTACACTCAGGCATCATTTCTGTTAGTGCTCAGGAAACCATAAAATATTCTAGGTGCCGGAGAGATCGCATGGAGGTAAGGCGGTTGCCTTTCATGTAGAAGGTCATTGGTTCAAATCCTGGCATCCCATATGGTCCCCCGTGCCTGCCAGGAGCAATTTCTGAGCGTGGAGCCAGGAGTAACCCCTGAGCACTACTGGGTGTGACCAAAAAAACAAAAAAAAAAAAAAAAAAAAGGTATTCTGAGGACTGAACTCAGGTTGGATGCATGCAAGTCAAGTGCTTTTCATGTCAAGTACTTTTCATGTTCTCTCTCTCTCTCTCCAGTCCTAAGGAGCTCTTTCTGCCTTGGTTCTCCACATTATCCATTATCATGTACATTCTCCTCTCATCATCCACTGTGTTTTCCCAAAGCCACAAGCTGAGATCCCCACATGACTCATGACAGGCTTTCAAAGACAAATGAAATGAGAACAAAGTCATGGTGGCGACCACTCCAGCAGATTGGGCAAGTGCCACTCATCACCCTTGGGTCTGACAGGGACTGTGTTGATGGAAGAGGGGTCAGAGGAATGAAAGAGCACTGAATCATGCAATCATGGGCAGTGGTGAGTGAAAATGCAAAGCTCAAGGTCCTGTCTGCAGAGTCTGTTTTCAAGCTCTGTTGGTAGCACACTGGAACATAGAAGCTTCTGGAAGCACAAAACAAGATCTTTTTTTTTTTTTTCGGTTTTTGGGCCACACCCAGTGACGCTCAGGGGTTACTCCTGACTATTCACTCAGAAGTCGCTCCTGGCAGGCACGGGGGACCATATGGGGAACTAGGGGATCGAACCGCAGTCCGTCCTAGGTTAGCGCAGCCTCCAGCGCCACCACCCGGCCCCCAAAACAAGATCTTGATTGAAAGTCCCAAAGACCAGAGCAGGCAAATAAACCCCAGCCTGTTGCAGACCTAGACAAGTGTCCCTGAACGTGTCTCCTTAGCCACAAAAGGGCCATAAACATCTCTCAGGAGGAGGTTCTGGGAACACCCTGGAAGTCACAGGGTGTGCAGGGCCTGGTACCAAAAGAAAAAGTTTGGCTTCATGGTCGCAAATTATTCAGAACATTGGGGTGGCAGTCTAAGAAGTTAAACTCAGAAAGTTTGGGATTCAGGCTCTATGCCTCCTTAGGAGTTGACTATGTGGGAGCAAAAATGTCTAAAGAAAGTATTCCCTGGGGCAGCCTGCTCCAAGTAGAGTATACATAACTGTTACTATTGGGCACTATGGATAAAAACTTTTTTTTTTTTTTTGGTTTTTGGGTCACACCCAGTGGTGCTCAGGGGATACTCCTGGCTGTCTGCTCCTGGCAGGCACAGGGGACCACATGGGACACAGGGATTCGAACCAACCACCTTTGGTCTTGGATCGACTGCTTGCAAGGCAAACGCCGCTGTGCTATCTCTCCGGGCCCGGATAAGAACATTTTTAATCAAAGCACACCACTGCAATTTGTGCCAAGGAGTCAGGAACAGCCTCATGCCAGTCTGATGCTGATCAAAGCTGATTATAACTTCCTTAGCTCTGGGATGCCTCACTCTATACTGGGATTCTTGACAGGGATAACAACAGCCAACTATGGCTGGCCCTAGACATGGTTGTCCCAGTCAATGTACTTGTGGGGGTTCACAAGATAGGTGAGGCCCCACCAGTCTCATTTGCAGCCTGTGAGTATAAGGGATAGTCACCTCTTCCCACTACCAGAATCTTCTGGAAAACTTTCAGCATCCAAATGAAAACCCACTCCCTTGCTCAGTGGGTACATGGGAAAGAAAGCACTTCTGAGACCAGAGAAAGGTTCTCCTAGTTCCATGAAAAGTGAAGTCAAGCATAATGGAACCCAATTTAGAGGTGAAATAGAACATGTAGAAAAATTCCTTCAACCAAAGCACATTTAATCTTATCTACTGGCTTTGATTGGCCATCCTCGTCCCCCTCACTCCTAGTATACCAATTCTCCAAAGCACATGCCCACTAGAGCACTCACTCCTGAGTTCCAAAAAAGTTGTGAGGTTCATTTATAGTTAGAAATCTTGGGCTTGAGTTGACCACCATGTGGGCGCTCCCTGATCTTGCTTTGCATTATCGCAGATCAACACCTTGAGAGGTTGTGGAGCTAATGCCCACACACCGAATACGCACTGTGTGCATGAGAGTTCTGTGTGTGTTCCTCTGTCTGAACTTCAGTGACCCTAGTAGGTAGGGAGATTCATTCTTTCTCTTGGGCATGTCCTGCATCGGAAAACATGTCTGCTCCCATTTCCCTGGTGATGAAGATTGGAAGGGGCATGCCTGAAACCTGACTGTCAACTGGTGCTTCTGCCTCCTGCAGGCTTGGGTTACCAAGATCAGGGGATTCCAAAATCAAATACCCCATAGCTGCCTTTGGGACTGAGGACCAATGTCACCACTGCAATTCTTGCTGTCCTATTCTGAAACATTGGCTTGGGAATGAGTGATGGCCTGGGATTTTGGTGGTAATGCAGTGAGAATTATGCATTAAGAAATATGTAGCTGTGCTTCTGCATTTTATATGGTAAATCAATAAATAGTAGGTCAATAACATTTTATTTAAAGGTGAAAGAAATAAAATGTAATAGAAGAACTTAAAATAAATTTTCTGAGGAATTGACATGTATGGACTTCTTATAGAGTCATGTGGGACTGGGTAACACTGGAAAGCTCTTAAATTGAAGTGACTTAAATCATTCTTACATTAGTTTTTTGTAGTCTTACTAGCTGGGATGGCTTCTCTAGTATATCAATCTGTCAACGAGCTTCATAACAGCATCTGGAGCTAATGGAGGGTGGGGAGGGTTTTTCCTGGCATCTGACCCACTTGGGTTCACTTTCCACACCAAATATGGTCTCTTGAGCACACCAAAAATGATCTTTGATCACTGAGCCAGAAGTAATCCTGAGTATAAGTTTTGCTCAAAATACAAAACAAACAACAACAACAACAAAACAAAACAAAACAAACAAAAAAAAACACAAAACACCAGTATACTAATCTGTCTAGCACTCCAGATCTGGTTCTGATACACTCTTGTAAGACATCAGTCTTGACTTTAAATATTTGACAATTGAACTAATTGTCTTGGAAGTTCTAAGAAATTAAGAGTTCCCTAATGTTTTATAACTGGCCCTACCTCTCAAGATGGTATCAAGCTATATACCTATGGATAGTTGAGAGAAGCCTTCCTGGGAGAAAACTTAGTCTTGAGCTTTTAAGAATGAGAAGGGTTGGGACAGATAAACTGGAGATCAGAGTAGAAAGATATGGCAGGTGTCAGCATAGTCAGGGTGAGGCTGGTGGATGAAGCATGCATAAAGATGAGTGAGGAAATTAGCTGGGAACAGGAGTTTACATTTGGAAATCAAAAGCAGCCTCCTTGGTGTAAAAAGATACACATGGAGGTGCATCCAAATCACAGATAATAGACACACTTGCAATTTAATCCTATAGGAAATAAAAAAAACTCCTTTCAAGGAAGTGACAGGGTGAATTTGAGCATGGATGCTGTCATTGGGACATTGGATGATTAGGGAGGATGAGAATTGGAGTTGGGGATAGGAGGGTTGACTGTGATTCATGCATAGAATAAAGAGAGTTCTGCATTCAAAGTAGAGATGAGAAAAGGGAAAAGGAAAGTATCTGAGAGCTGTGTAAGTTCTCCTGCCTAGTTCTGGCTTCTCATGATTAGGAGTGCTTCCAGCTCTTGCTGAAGCCTGAGAAAAGTAAGTGGTTGCTGTCTGCAGGTGTGTCTATCCACACTTGAGAAGTTCCAGCCTCTGACCAGGATTTTAAATGTAAAAGCTTTGGGGACCAAAGAGATAGCATGGAGGTAAGGCATTTGCCTTTCATGCAGAAGGACAGTAGTTTGAATCCCGACATCCCATATGGTCCCCTGTGCCTGTCAGGGGCGATTTCTGAGCCTAGAGCCAGGAGTAACCCCTGAGTACTGCCAGGTGTGACCCAAAAACCAAAAAAAAGAAAAATGTAAAAACTAATTCTTGTTACAAAGGCATTGTACACTATGGCAGGGTTTTTACTACATGAACATGAGGCCCTGAGTTGAGTACATGGCACCAACTTTCATGCCAAAGTCAGTCCTGGCACTACTGTCATTTTGTGCCCAGTGATGTGGATCATCTAGGAAGTATCACAACAGGTGTATGTAGCCCTTGGGCTATCACAACAATAAAGATATGGAGGAGAGATTTTGCAAAAGATCACATGTATGCAATGATTTCATCACCTTTACTTTGAAGGAAAACAGCAAATACAGCAGAAGCATTGAGATCCAGGCCAGCCTGTCCTGTCACTTAGAGCTTGCTAATAGATTTAGATACCCTCCTCATTTCCTCCTCACCTTCTTGCCTGTCTTGATATACTTATAAAAATAAGAACTCAAATAATGAACTCCTTCAACATTAAAACATCTGATGTATATGTTGAAATCCCTTTACTCTGGAATAATTTGAAGACTTTACCTCTTCATTCCATTGGAAGTCCATTTTGTCTTTTATTTTTCTAAGGGAGTTACTTTGTAGTGCTCAGGGATTACTCCTGGTTCTGTGCTCAGAGATCACTCCTGAAAGGATAGGAAGACCATTAGGGTTTCAAAGGTTGAACCTGGGTCAGCCCTTCAAGGCATACACTCCCATACTTGCCCAACTATCACTCCAGTCTTATCCTCAACTGATCTTTTTTAAGTTTCTAACCCTAGCCTTAAAACCATTCTTCCCCTCCTAAAATCTTCTCTAGTTACTTTATTTCCTATACCCCCAGAGAGCACCGTACCAGTTAAGCTTCCCAACAGAAGTAACTGTAATGGCACTCTCACATGCTATGGTTGTTTCAGCTGAGACTTTGGCTTCCCTCCCAGGTCCTAGACAATGAGGATCTGGATGGAATTAGATTGAAATGAACATCAGGCCTTTCTAACATGGATGTTGGAAATATAGAAAAGACAATATGCAGTAGTCGGCAAGAATGTGTGCTAGATTTCATGTAGGGACCAGGGAGGGACAGCTGTTACATCTCCACCTGCATAGTCATAACCATCATGGTTACTCAGCAACTTGGAGTATCCACATTATTTGTATCTAGGTCATTGAATCTTTGGATGGGACCCAACTTGGGACACAAAAGGGTGGGCAGAATCCTCACCCTGTAATTTACTCACAGGTCCAACATTCCCAGTATTACAACCCATTTCCCAAGAAGTATTTACTTCTCACACCATAAGTTGATGGGAAATATCTGAGTAATCATGTCTTTCTATTTCCCTTTTTGGTAGGGGAGGTATTGGGGCCATACTTGGTGGTGCTTAGAGGTCATTCTTGGTGATGCTTGGTGATGCAGTGCTGGGGAATCTAAAAGGGGTTGGTAGCATGCAAGACAAATGCCTGTACACCTGTATTAATTTTCCAGTCCCATATATTTTTCCAAATAAAGTATGTGTTTATGCTTACCCTGAAGATTTAGGACTTCAGTACAGAAAATGTGAATTAGAGTGTTGCTGCAGATATGTTAGCGTCCCAAACCAAAAACTGTAGTGGGTCAAATAAATTCCCACTGGAATAAGTGGGTGCACAAAGCGGACGAATATGAAATATGAAAATGAAATGAATGAGACCACACTAAATGCATTGTATGGGGACCCTCGTCTAAGGGACGAGAGACAAATTTATTTTTCAGCTGATGACTTTTTATAAGCACAGGCTCTCCTATGCAGAGTGTCATTAGGGAGAACAAAGAGTGGGAGATGTTCTGGAGAAAGTATAATGGAAGACCAAGCCTAAAATTAAAATCTACATATTAAAAGACCAATCTGGGACCGGAGAGATAGCATGGAGGTAAGGCATTTGCCTTTCATGCAGAAAGATGGTGGTTTGAATCCCGGCATCCCATATGAACCCCTGTGTCTGCTAGGGGTGATTTTGAGCATAGAGCCAGGAGTAACCCCTGACCACTGCCCGGTGTGACCAAAAACAACAACAAAAAACAAACAAACAAAGATAGTTCTACAGGTGAGGAAAAGTCCTGTTGGGGTTGGTAGTGAAAATGTTTTTGGGTAAGCAGAAAAACAGGTTTATCAAGAAAACAGGAGGAGAGAGACAAAAATATTTATAATGTTTATCTGGTTGCTGGAGAATAGATTTTTGGGGGGACAGAGATAATTGTTTACCATCATGAGCTAGACTTAGAAAAACAAGCTGCTGGCGCCAAGCTATTCGAGTCACAAATAAACTAGCTAATGGGAAACTTTTGGCGGGCTTTTGGTACTGACTTTTCTTTTGTCTGTAGGAAGGCTGAGGCCAATGAGAGAAAATATAATGTCACAGCCATGTTGGAATTACAGTCAATAATCCATGCAAAGGGTCAAATGATTGACTTCTCTAAGCGGGCCTTTTGGCAAATAATTCTTTTGGAGGAAAGCACTGCACCAGGAAGGCAAAAGTCACATCTGGTGAGTGCCCCCCCAAGTAGGGGGGTGTTAAAGGAACTGTATATTTAGGACATGTGAGAGAAAAGTTTTATAATTGACATGTAGATGGGATAGATAATTCATAAATAATAGGTATATAGATACATATATGATAGATGATAAAATTAATTTCTTGAGCATTTGCTCTGTACCAGGTACTATATTAAATCTATATAAGAAGATTGTACATGGAGAAGACATGCTATTACTCTCTTTTTTGAGGCGATGATTATGACAACAATAGAGGCTGAATAATTTGCTCAAGGTCAACATTTATCAAGTCCAGATTTGAGGCCAGGCAGTTTACTTCCAGAGTCTGCGCTTTAACTACAATACATCAATGTTTTTCTGGATAGAAAGAGGAAATTTGACTCTATTCACTTTTTCATTTCCTTTTCTTCTTTATCCCCATTTCTCTTCTTATCAGGAAGATACCCAAAAAACCTTTTAGCTAGGACATTTGGGAACTAGAAAGGACCAACTCAAGACCTCTTCCTACTCAAGAGCATTATAAAAATGAACCTGTGTGTAGAGAGAAAAGTTCATTGGCAATAACTTTAAAACAGAAAAAGGTAGTGATCATTCCCATGGGAATACACTTTTTTTTTTGTCCCCAATTTCCAATCCAGACCAGGCAAGGATCTGGGTTGAAGTGTATATAGGGTGCGTTTACTGTACCTCCTTTTTCTATACAGTCTGTGTGAGGAACACAGCCTGTGGTAAGAATTGGGAGGCCTTATTTTTTTTTCCCTTTTTTTTTTTTTTT
>PVKC010024775.1:0-16748 GCA_004027635.1 Crocidura indochinensis | reverse complement strand
CTACCATAGTCCATTGAGCCCACACTGTCACCCCTCATTCTCCTCATTCTCTCCACTGGTAATTTTGGTTCATCAGCCAAACCTAAAGCCTTTTTTTTCTTATTTGTTTACCTTCCTTCCTTTCTTTCTTTTTTCTTTCTTTCTTTTTTCTTTCTTTCTTTCTTTCTTTCTTTCTTTCTTTCTTTCTTTCTTTCTTTCTTTCTTTCTTTCTTTCTTTCTTTCTTTCTTTCTTTCTTTCTTTCTTTCTTTCTTCCTTTCTTTCTTTCTTTCTTTCTTTCTTTCTTTCTTTCTTTCATAACTTTTCTTTTTGAGACTTCATTCTATAGAGGCACCATCTTATTTCACAATGATACTGAGTCCTTAAAAATTTTAATGACCTCCCTTATAGCATACTTTTTACATGCTAGCTTTCCTCTAAGAGTTTCAGTTTTATCTGCTTATGCTGTTCATATGCAATTTATTTTTTATAATTTTAGATTCAATGTTCTATAGATGCTAGAATGAAGCCTTGTGATTGGTAGGATATAGGTGTACAAAATTATGTTCTCCTTTCTTAAAATGAATGCCCAAATCCTCTTACATAACAGCTTTATCAGCGTATCAGCTTTATTAGTAGGATAGGGGAGTTTTACTCCATTGGGAGATTAACTTAGAAAATTAACTAGTTAACTAGAACCCTTAAGCAATTACTAAAGATGCTTTACTTAGAATGAGAAATCATTAGACATTTGTTGTTGACAGTGCTGTATTCTATTTGTGCATTTTTTATTGTTAACTGGTCGACTGAATTTCTAGGTGAAATCTAAAACAACATGTTTAGTATAAAGAGTTGGGATATTTCATTTTATATGTCGTGATTGCCATGGAAACAAGATATTGTAAATTTTTTTCACACAGTACCCAATATCACAATGATTTTTGATTATGAGAAGGAGGAAAAGTTACTCTATATTTAGCAAAGACATCTCATTGCTTCATACTGGTAAATATGTTCCATTTAGATTTTCTTTGGCTTCTTAAAGGAAAGACCAGAAAAGTAATATTTTAGTGTCCAAATTACTATTAAGTTTAATACCTTTGGTGTTAATAATTTGCCAGTAATAGAATTTCATTTGACAAAATTAACTTCCAAGCAAATAAAGAACAATGTCACTACAAATGTTCTAGACTGTGAAGTAGATAATAATTCATGGAGTTTGCTTTAAATTAAGAAATATAGTTAGGGCCTGGAGTGAAAGCACAACAGGAAAGGCATCTGCCTGGCACACGACTGATCCAGGTTTGGTCTCTGGCCTGTGAGGAGTGAGCCTAGAGCCAGGAATAATGCCTGAGCCGTGCTGGGTGTGGTCCCAAAACAAAACAAAACAAAACTTTACCTTTTTTTTTTTTTAAATTAAAGCACAGCTGTTAAAAATAAGAAAGTTAAAGTTGTTGGTAGACCCTGACCTGATGATTCAGATATTCATAACAACTCAAAGATAGAAACTCTTCTATGCTTGTATAGCTGACAAGGAAATAGAAACACATATTAGTAACTTTTCCAAAGTCAGAATGTTTCAGAGCATTGAATTGCTTTTGTATATTTTAGCAGCACTATAGTCAGCATATATGTGTATATATGTGCATATACTTGTGTTTGTGTTTTTATACTGTGTATTGGTGTCACCATATGTATGTTTATGTGTGACACAGTAAGTAATAAGATTTAAACTGACTGGAGACTTATGTTTGAGGTTGGGCTTAGGATCTCAGACTGCTATTTAACATCTTTGAACCTCTGATCATTTGTTAATAGTGAATGTCAGAATGATTATGTAGATGAAATTCTGCTGTCTTTAATTTTAGTCCTTCTAACCAAATCACCTTAAAGTCAGTTTAGTTATAGAGTTATTGCTAAGAGAGAAAAATATTTCTTTTTTTGTTTGTTTGTTTGTTTTTTTGTTTTTGTTTTTTTTGTTTTTGTTTTTTTTTGGGTCACACCCGGCAATGCTCAGCGGTTACTCCTGGCTCCACGCTCAGAAATTGCTCCTGGCAGGCATGGGGGACCATATGGGGCACCGGGATTCGAACCGATGACCTTTTTGCATGAAATGCAAACACTTTACCTCCATGCTATCTCCTTGGCCCAGAAAAATATTTCTATACTATGTGTTTCTACTTCTCTAATTTAAACCCGATATTAAGGTATTGCTGCCCATGACTCTGATTTAATTTCACTGTAGACCAAATGTTTTTAGGAGATTCTAATTTCGTAGGCTGCTTTACCTTTAGCATTCCAAACAAATAAAGTAACCACAGCATTCTCATTACATAATAAAACCAATATTACTGTTTTAGTTTGGGGGTTGGATATGTCCGGGACTTTTCTGGAGGTGTAACACTGTAGGGCTACTTTCCTGCAAAGCATGTGTGGCAATCCAGCTTTCAAATAGAGATGCTTGTAGTGCTGCTACATTTTGATTTCCCGAACCCTGGATTTTTATATATACTGATTGTTAAACCTTTATTATTATAGAGATGAAATGTAGAAATGTTGACTTAAGTATAGGTTGTAGCTGTTACTAAGTTTTTTATTTACTGCATTTAGTATACAGCATTTTTTGTGATCTCTTGATATACAATCTAGTAACCTCTTGATTTATAATAGCTTGTGATAGATTTAAGGAATGAATATTTTTGAAGCATGAATGTAAACCTAAATTATAATGTTTATGTTAGAAAACCTGAAGTTACTTTAGGTAATTTAACTATTTCATGTATTAAATAGTTTGATCTGATTGTTGCTAGGACAACACAGCACACTAAGGGTGTGCCAGGCCCTTAGGGTGCTTTGGCCTCTGCTGTGATCCAGAAGCTATTTGTCAGTCTGGAAGCTGCCACTATAGCTCCCAAGGCCAAACTGCTCTGACTAGGGAGCTTTAGTAGAGCCAAACTGCCGTGACTAGGAACTTTCCTCTCATGCCTGCTTTTTAACCACCAACCCCTTAGTTAACAAGGTGGATGTCTCTCAGTATCCAGCAAGGTAGTGGTTGTATGCTGGGGTCTTTGCTAACAAGTTTCATAGAAAACAAACACATCTTCCTTATTTATAACAGCAAAAATGGCAGAGGTATTCTCCGCATGCTTATAAACATATACAAAATACATTTGATTAGTGGAGCTTAAATAAAACCCAGAGACTTAACTGAAAAGGTATTTGAGAAATAGTGTAAATTCTTAGATTTTGTTAGGATTCATAGCAGGTAGAAGGTGGAATAGTTTGACTTATAATTTGCAAATCTGCAATTTTCTATAAAATTCTGTCTAATTCTGTATTTTTTACAAGTAGAATTTAGGTGCTGCAGACATAGTACAGGAATTAAAATGTTCGCCTTATACATGGCTGATCACAGTTTGATTTCTAGCACCACTTATGTTTTCTAAACAAAAAGAGCCAAAAGCAAACCCTAGGTACTGAAAATAAACAAAAGACGACATGAAAAATAAATTAAAAATTGACACCAGACACTAAAATTTGAATTTAAATGTGTGGGAAGCAAGAGGGCAATGTGTATGAAAACTATGGAGCGAACATAGGGAAAGCCATCTCTATTAAAGGACAGCAAGTGTGATCGTTTTGGCAGCACATATACGAATATTGGAACGATACAGAGAAGATTAGCATGGTCCCTGTGCAAGGGTGGCATGCAAATTCACCAAGCATGCGATATTTTCAACAAACAAACAAATAAAGGACAGTGAGTACAGTTAATAGTATGGTTTTTTTCCATACCTGTATGGCTATGAGTTTTTATTATTTTTTTTAAATAGGAACTCTCTCATCACTTAGGAAAAAGTAAATTTAATCCTCGACTTTAGGACTGGAGAGATAGAGCATTGGATAAGGAACTTACCTTGTTATGTACTTGACTCTTGTTCAGTTACTCCCTGGCAGTGCAGCGTGGTGTGTGTCTCCTACTGACCCCACCCTATTACTTCACTTAAATTTTTGCATGGACCTGCTTTTCCTAGGATTTCAGTGTGCAAATGGTAACTTAGGAAGAAATATGTAAGTTTAGTGTATCTTGAGCAGAAGAGGCACAGTGAAAATAGCTATGCATTAGTAACTAAGTTGTTATCCTGTTCTCCCTAGTTGCTATCAATTGGATCAAAGACGTTTAACTACCATGCTTCTCTTTAAGTGGTAGATGGTGATCACTGTTCTTAAAGATCAGGGAGATAGTTTTACATGTGTTTGATCTCCAGTACCATGCGGTACTGGGAATGGTCCCTGAGCCCTAAGTCAGGAATAGTCCCTACTATTACCTAAATCAGGAAACCCTCCCCCCAATTCAACCAGATAAACCAATATATGTGTATGTTAGTAAAATGTCTCAATATCAGAGATAAAATATTATGGGGCTGGAGCAATAGTACAATGGATAGGGCATTTGCTTGCATATGGTCAACCTGGTTTCAATCCTTGGCATCCCATATGGGTCCTGCGCTAGCTAGGAATGATACCTGAGCACAGAAACAGAAAAGAGTAAGCTCATCTCTTGTGCCCTCCCCAAAAGAAATAAGACACATACTCAAATTTCCAAACCTAATCATTGACAATACATGTGAATTATATGTGAATTTTGCCATTATTTAGAGATAAGGAAACACTATTTTGATTATTTATCACTTAGTATTTAGTCAGCATGATGACTGAAATTTTCATAATTAGAACTGGAGGGGGCTAGAGTGATAGCACACTGAGTAGGGTATTTGCTTTGCACATGGCTGACCCGGGTTTGATTCCCAGCATCTCATATAGTCCCGAGCCTGCCAGGACTATTATCTGAGCACAGAGCCAGGAGTAACCCCTGAACACAGGTTTTATGAAAACCCAAAACAAGAAAACCAAACTGAAATTTTGGTCCAGTGATGATAGTCTGTGGTAGAGGATTTGCTCTGCTGTCATTACACCCTAGGTTCTATTCCTTGCACCTCATGATCCTGACGGAGCACTGCTAGCAGGGTTGATCCATGAGAATTGATACAGGAATAGCCCCTCAGTTACATCTGACTAAAACCCAAAGATACAACCCTTCAATACACACCTGAAATTTAGTTCTAAATCCAAAGCATCACTGAATGGTTTAGATTTGCTAAATCTGCTTAATTAAACAAGCATTTTTAGATATTGATTTTATTCAATTTTCAGTATTCCCAGCGTCTTGAAGACAAATATCGCAGGCACAGTTTCTTCGGCATTGGCAAGAATCACACAGAGAGTTGGTGGAAGGCTTTTTCTTATCAGCTTGTTATTGAAGGATTCTTGGTAGAAACTTCTGGATACAACAAATTTGTTAAGATTTACAAACTTACAAAAAAGGTAAATAATGTAGAAGTCTTCCTGTTTGTTTTAATTTTTTATATATATATATTTTAAACACCTTGTTTATATACATGATTGTGTTTGAGTTTCAGTCATGTAAAGAACACCACCCATCATCAGTGCAACATTCCCATCACCAGTGTCCCAAATCTCCCTTCTCCCCACCCAACCCCCGCCTGTAGTCTAGACAGGCTTTCTATTTCCCTCATACATTCTAATTATTAGGATAATTCAAAATGTAGTTATTTCTCTAACTAAACTCATCCCTGTTTGTGGTGAGCTTCATGAGGTGAGCTGTATGTTTTAATTTTTATTGCTGTCTCAAAATTATTTTTCTTGTGTTCATTAGGGTAGAAATTGGCTTGATAATGCCAATACAGAGTCTGATCGGAAGCTTATCCTTCAAACTAATGAAGAATTACGTTCATCAGAGCTTGTACCAAGGTTCTTTTTATACATACACATATATATGTAAAACTTCTGTTTTTTTTTGTTTAAATGATTTTAACTATGCAAATTCATAAGTATTGAATATGTAAAATAAGTAAAAAGAGTGCCGCTTTTAGTTCATTTGGTATTTGGGGGCCAATGGGAGAGAAATAAATGCTAGCACACTTTCTCGATTGATACAGTCGTTGAATTTATTATTTAGAATGTGACTTTCTCATTGATCCAAGAAATAGCAGTGAGATCAATGCCTACTCCCATACCATATTTTCTTCTTATGTGGAAAAGTAATAGTGGAAATGAAATAACTTTCTACCTATTGTTAATGTCTTTACATGTAGAATTGATCACTTGTCATTTATTTTTTGAGCTTAACTTTACAGAGCTTTTTCTGGGGAAAATTAAAAATAAAATCAGGGGTTTTAAAATGAATAATATAATCTATCTCTGTACAAAAGTGAATTCAATTGATTCATGAATTACATAATTGCATCCTAACATTTGTGATAATTTAATTTTATTGTTTTTCAGTTCTAAAACTATATCTTCAGGCAATCAACAGTATTTCTCTAGACAAGAATTAATTGAATTAAGTGCAGAGAGTAAGGTAGGTTTTTATTAAAGAGACAGTTCTTACTTTTTTTTTTTATTTAAGGGGGAAAATTCTAAATATAGCAACATATAAAGCCTAGAAAAAGCAATGATAGAAATGGTATCAAATATGCAGTTTATGCTGGTGAGAATGCAGTCTAGTCCAGCCTTTATGGAAAATAATATGGACATTCCTCAAAAAACTGGAAATTGAGCTCCCATACAACCCAGCTATACCACTCCTAGGGATATACCCTAGGAACACAAAAATAAAATTTAAAAATTTCTCCCTTGAACCTATATTCATTGCAGCATTATTTACAATAGCCAGACTCTGAAAACAACCAAGATGTCCTTCAACAGATGAATGACTGAAGTACATATACACAATGGAATATTATGCAGCCATCAGTAGAAATGAAGTAATGAAATTTTCCTATACGTGGATGTACATAGAATCTATTATGCTGACTGTAATAAGTCAGAGGAAGAGAGATAGACACAGAATAGTCTCACTGATCTATGGGTTGTAAGAAAAATTAAGGCCATTATTATAATAATCCTCAGACAATAGAGATGAGATCCGGAAGGACTGACTCACACTCTGCTCATCACAAAGAGTAGTGGTACAGTTAGGGAAATAACTACACTAATAACTATAATGACAATCTTAATGAGTAAGAGAAGTAGAATGCCTGTCCAAAATATAGGCAAGGGTTGGAAAAGAGGGAGGGGGGGCATTGGTGGTGCTAATGTTACACTGATGAAGGGAGGTGTTCTGTTTATGACTGAAACCCAACTATAATCATGCTTGTAATCATAGTGCTTAAAGAGTTTTTATATATACATGTATATATATGCATATCTATATGCAGTTTAGGAGTTTAGGGGCTGGAGAGATAGCATAGCGGGGTGGGGTTGTTTGCCTTGCAAGCAGCCAATGGAGGATAGATGGTGTTTCGAATCCCAGCATTCTATATGGTCCTTAATGCCTGCTAGGAGCGATTTCTGAGCACATAGCCAGGAGTAACCCCTGAATGTCACCGGGTGTCCCAAAAACAAACAAACAAGAAGTTTACTTATTGTTATTATGGAAAGAATTTTTAAAAATTATTTGCCTTGGGGCCAATAGCACAGAGATAGAGCATTTGCCTTGCACGTAGCAGGTCCAGGACAGACTTGGTTTCTATTTCTGGCGTCCCAGATGGTCTCACAAGCCAGGAGCGATTTCTGAACTCATAGCCAGGAATAACCCCTGAGTGTCACAGGGTGTGGCCGATAAACTAAAAAAAATTTTTTTATTTGCCTTGTATGTTAGGATGTTTGTAGTTGATAAAAAATAAGCCTGGTTCTTAAATATTTTCATTAAATTTACGTGCGTGCATGTTTTATATGTGTACCCATATACAGTAAACAAATGTATGCATAAGCACACATTCATACTTTGTGTTAATATCCTTATAAATTATTTTACAGGTTAGAATATTTACCTCCAGGCTAATTTGAACAATGGAATATAGGGAAAATGTGCTGAATTAAATTTTCTGGTGGACTTTGTCTACTAGATTAAAGTATGCAGAAAATAATTGAATTATTTTGATAACTTTCTTGTTTCAGTGTATTCTTTTTTTTGGGTCACACTCAGCGGCACTAAGGGATCACTCTGTTACTCCTGGCTCTGCATTTAGAAATTACTCGTTGCAGGTTTTGGGCTATATGGGATACCAGTGATTAAACTCAGATCATCTGTGTGCAAGGCAAACACTCTCCCCATTGTGTTTCAGCCCTAATCTCAATGTATTCTTTTTTGTTTTGTCCCCCAATTCACAATACAGACCAGGCAAAGGGCCTGTGTTGAAGTGTATATATATATATATATACACTGAAGTGTGTATATGTATATATATGTATATGTGTGTGTGTGTATATATATACACACACAGATTTGGGAGAAATATTATATTGGGTTATGTTTCTAATGGCCTTAAATTGCTAGAAATAGATCATCTAATAACTTATTTTCAGGTGGTTAGTTTTGTTATGTTTGAAGAGAAAATAAATATAAACTTTCTTTTTTTTGTTTTTGTTTTTGTTTTTGGGCCACACCCAGTGACACTTAGAGGTTACTCCTGGCTATCGCTCAGAAGTCGCTCCTAGCTTGGGGGACCATATGGGAAACCGGGGGATCGAACCGCATTCCGTCCTAGGCTAGCGCAGGCAAGGCAGGCACCTTACCTCCAGCGCCACCACCCGACTTCCATATAAACTTTCTTGTATCTTATTTTCTTTTTGTATGTTTAAAAACAGTCTAACTTGGAGAAGGTGTATTCTTACAAACCATTTGATAAGATGTCTTCTGGAAATAATAGTCCTAAAAAAAGGTACAGAGTTAATATTTTTAATTTTCTATGCTTAATTTATTGCATTTTTCTCTTCTCTTTTCTAAAAATTATTGTAAGTTGTTGAGTTGTTTTATTGATGGAAGGAAGGGAAAGTTAAAGCAAGAGCTTTTAAAAAATACTAGGTGATCTCACTCACATAAAGAAACTAAACAAGGGAATAAACAAAACCAAGTGAAAGCAAACCCTTTGATTCTGATGCATTGTCACAATCCTAACAGTTCAGTTGTTAGAGGAAAACTGGGAAGATAGCACAGGGGTTGAAGCATGCTCAAGGATCCCAGTTCTATATCTGGCCATACATGGGCTCCTTGTGTTGCCTTGGAAGTACCCAAATTCTGAGAAGGTGGCCCGAGTCAAGTGACCACTAGTACCATTATGCCCAATCATTTCTGGATTGTTGGGCCCTGATATTATCTGTCCTGATGGGTTGAATAGGGCTGAGTAAAGTGACCCCAGACTTTCTGAGCATTATTTGGTAGGCTCAAGAAGATGGTTTACTGACTTTATTAATTTATTCATTTACTTTTGGGGGGTGTGGCTATACCCAGCAGTACTCGGGCTTTTCCTGACTGCTTCGGAGTAACTCCTGCTGGTGCTCAAGGGACCACATGTGTTGCTGTGATTGACCCCGGGTTAACTACTTGCAAGGCAGTAAGGAGCATTGACCCAGGTGCACTGTCTTTTAGCTCTCTGACAGTGTCTTTTAAAAACTGCCCATGGCATAAGTGAGGCTGTGAATTATAACTCCAGTTCTTCTACTTGTACCAAGTAATCCTTTCATCCCTATTATCAGGGATCCCTGGTGAGGAAAAATAAAATGAGAAACAAAAGCATAAGCTTTAAGTGTTAGAATTATTAAAGCAGTGCTATAAATTAATAGGAATAATGTTAATTTGGTAACAGTCTTTGGGTATTATTATCTATTTGCCTTTATACTAAATATTAAGTACTTAAAATAACCTATTTATTTTTAATTAAGTTAATTTTTACTTCCATGTTGCTATTGAAGTGACTAAAGGTTAACAAGTTTACTCATTTAAGAACATACAATAGTTGAGCTGGATTTTAAATTGTATTGTAAATATAAACCTTTAATATCTAAACATTAATTATGTGTGCCATATATATTTTTACTTTATTCATTAGAATACATTTTTGTGGTAATATCAAATATAGATTAGAGATGGTAGGGAATAAATGCACACATTGCTCTTTTAATTGTATGTGACTTAATGAATGGGAAGTGTATAGATTTATGGAAGCTCTTAATACTGCAAAACAGTATGGTCACAGTATCTCCATTTACCTCTGATGATTTTGTTATATTTAATTTGAACTTCTCTGTACTTATATTAACATTTATAGGTAAAACATTTAAAATGTTTTTCACATAATTTTCTGCTTCAGTTGTATGTTATCCAGAATTTTGTTAGTATGGATGATACTAAAACTTACTTGTAAAATATTTTAAATTAGCATTTTGCAGATAACATACTAGTATAGAGTTCTAGACATAGTTTTTATTTTGGGCCACACTTAGTGGTGTTCAGGGCTTACTCCTGCATCTGTGCTCAGAAATCACTCCTGGTGGGTCTTGGAGGACTGTATCTGGTGGTAGGAATCAAACTCAGCAAGGCAAGCACCCTATCTGCTGTGTAATTGCTGACTCCCAGGTTTTGGAAAAATATTGTGAATAATTTATTTTATGCACCAAAAGTTCTTTTTGAACTCAAAATTAGAATATCACACACACCCACACACCCACACACGCACGCACGCATGCACGCACGCTTAAATGGCAGTGTTCATGCTTCCCATATTTGAGACTACACACACACACACACACACACACACACACGCATGCACGCACGCATGCACGCACGCTTAAATGGAAGTGTTCATGCTTCCCATATTTGAGACTCCAGGTTTGATTCCTACCACCTACCTCATGACCCTCTTGAGCACCAGGTGTTGGCCCTGGTGCCTCCTTGCCCCCATCAGCACTACCAAAGTTGCCCCTGCAGAACAAAAATGTTTTTCTCCTAATCATTGTGGTGAAGGAAGAGGATGCTGTTCTTAGTTAGCGCCTATGCTGTTCTTAATTAGCACCCATTTTGTGATGAACTTCAATTACAAGTTAAAATCTGCTATCGTGAGCAACAGGGGTAGCTGGAGTGTTGAGTTCTATAGAACCACCAAATGGTTCCTCTTTTTTCTTGCTATAACTCCAAACACTGCCAACTGGATAGAAAAATGAAAGAAGAAAAAATCCTAAGCATTTCATTCATACTAAATGTATCTCATCCAAATTGTTTAAAAGTATGCTATTTAGGGGCCCGGGAGATAGCATGGAGGTAAGGCGTTTGCCTTTCATGCAAAAGGTCATCGGTTCGAATCCCGGTGCCCCATATGGTCCCCCTGCCTGCCAGGAGCAATTTCTGAGCATGAAGCCAGGAGTAACCCCTGAGCACTGCCGGGTGTGACCCAAAAAAAAAACCAAAAAAAAAAAAAAGTATGCTATTTATAAGTAATAAATTGCCTTACAGTCACAGAAAAGAATAAGTGCTAATGGTCAATTTTGTAAAGATACTATTTTGGAAGTGACATGAAAAGTGAAGTAAAATAAAGAAATGCTTTCATTATCTATTTTCTGTTAAATATTTTAGTATCATGCTACAGTCATCAGAAAAATCCTCAGAACCTGTGATTTCAGCTCAAGAGCAGGAGACTCAAGTAAGGGTTTTACAAAATGGCACTCATTTAAGGTAGGATAGTTATGATTTGATATTTGCTTCGTTTTTTTTGGCCAGTATTTGGTAGGAGTTGGGGTGGGATGAGGTTGGTCACACCCAGTGTTCAGGAGTGACCCCTGGTAGTGTTCAGAGGCTGTTTAGTGCCTGGGTTTTGAATAGCGTCATGGTAAAAAAATGCCTTACCTTCTGTATCCTGCTGCCAGTATTTTAAAAAGTCTTCTTTAAGTCAGACAGTCTGAGTGAGAGGTCAGGTTTTCTTTCTGAGAGAAAATGTTAAATTGAAGCTTAAAAAAAATAAAGACTAGATTTTCCTTAGTACATTTTAAAATGCTGAATTATTAATCTTTACTTTTTTCTTTTTATTCAGACTACGTTATATGTCAGGTTGGTAGAAGCGAGGCAGAAACATGCCAATAAAATGAATGTTCCACCAGCCATTCTTGCAACAAATAAGATATTGCTGGACATGGCCAAAATGAGGTAAATCATTTACTTGTAGACATTTTATTTTCAAGTAGCATAATAAAGTTGTAAAATATCGTTTTTCTTTGTGGGAATCCATACCCAGCAGTACTCAGGACGAACTCTTGTCTGATAGTCAGGATACTCCTGACTGGTTCTGGGAACCATAAGAGGTTATAGGGATCAAACCCATGTTAACCACATGCAAGGCAAGCATGCAAACCTCTGTACTGTCACTCTGACCTCTGAACCCGTAAAATATCTTACCATGACTGACATCAGTTGTCTTTACGGTGAGGTATATCCCAAATCACTTTGATGAGCTTCAATTTCTACAGGAAAGAAAACTGTATGTTTTCTAGATTCATATCCAGAGTGTATACATCTAGCTTATTATCCACCAACTTGTATGTACAGTTCATGCAAATGCCAAAGTTCTTATAATTTTTAATGTATGTTTCCACTCATATAAAGTTCAGAACTGCTATGATTTTCATTCTCTTTTTTTTTTGGGGGGGGGCACACCTGGCTGTGCTCAGGGATTACTCCTGGCTATCTACTCAGAAATAGCTCCTGGCATGCCACGGGGGACCATATGGAACGCCAGGATTCGAACCAACCACCTTAGGTCCTGTATCGGCTGCTTGCAAGGCAAACACCGCTGTGCTATTTCTCCGGCCCCTATTTTCATTCTTTTAATATATTCCTCTTTCCTTTCATGGACATAGTTTTTAGGCTTAAATGTTCTTTTGTGTCTTTTTTTGCCTTTCTCACTTTCCTTAGATACACTGTGTTGTCAGACCATTACCTTTTACTATTGGCACCTGCTTCTTCACTCTTTCTTTCTCTCCATTCCCACTTTCCCATCTGTTATACGAGTGGCAGATGAACTTTTCTTTCTTCATCCAGTTTACAGTTTTGAAGGATTAATCTTACCTAAGATTATTTACCATTTATTGAATATCCTTTTCAGCTCACATATATTTACTTGCAGTGTTGCTTCTGCTTTGCAGTTTTTTAATTGCCCACAATTCTTGTTAAAAAATATTTCAAGATGTTATTTTACTGTTACACTTTAGAGTTGTCCTTATTCAATAGCAGTAAAGTCTCCTCTCTGGAATATTAATAAAAATTTTTGAGTAAAATTCTAAAGATGACATCACAATATGTTATTTACTTCCTCTCTTTATTAGTGCTAGATATGTGTTAGTCTCTAGATTTACAATTCTATGGCTAATGATATTTGGTTCCTTATCTATGTTTTCCCAAGTACTTATTACACTGCCTAATAAATACTGAATGATTAATAAATATTCATAAGATGCTATTTCCATAGACTAATTGGTTGGTGATTATATTGACTATTTTTGTCTTCTGTGTTTCAGGATATGGTTTCTGTCACTATATTTATTCAAGAGGTTTTTGTTTTTTTTCGGGGGGCCACATTCAGTTTTTTTGGCTCTGCTTTTAGGAATCACTCTGGACAGTGCCCTGGGTAACATATGGTTGTTGGGGATCAAACCCAGGTTTTCTTATGCAAGGCAAGAACCTTACCTGCTGGACTTTCTTTTTTTGTTTTTGTTTTTGTTTGCTTGTTTTTTTTGTTTGTTTTTGGGTCACACTTGGCAGTGCTCAGGGGTTACTCTTGGCTCTATGCTCAGAAAACGCTCCTGGCAGGCTTTGGGGACCATATGGGATACTGGATTCAAACCACTGCTTTTTTGCATGCAAGGGAAATGCCCTACCTTATCTCTCCAGCCACCCTGCTGTACTTACATTGCTCTAATGAGATCTTACTTTAGGTCAGATTTTTTTAAAAACTAATTAAATTGAGATAATGTCTTGCAGCATGTATTTTATTAAAAATTAATTTGAGGCTGGATATATAGCTGAAAGAGATCAAGTACATGCTTTGCATGCATGAGGCCTAAGCTTGACCCTTAGCACTTCTGGTCCCCTGAATACTGCTAGGAGTATCCCCTGAGCATCTCTGGATATGACCCCCAAAAACACATTTTCTGAGGCTGGGAGATAACATGCTGGAGTACATGTTTTGTGTGCAGGAATGCTGGGTTTAATACACAGTACCCTAAGCACCATCTGAAATAGCCTACATAGAGCGAAGAGTACTCCCCAAGCACCCCTGGTTATGACCCTAAAATCAAAAAAGTGGGCCAGAGAGATACTATAGGAATTAAAGTTTTTTGCCTTGCATGTGCCCAATTCCTCTTCAGTCCCCTGTACTGCATATTGTCTCCTACTCACTGCACTTCCAGGAGTGACTGCTGGGCACAGAGCCAGCAGTAACCCCTGAACACCACCAGTTGTGGCTCCAAAACCAAAAATAAAATGTATAGATAGTTTAAAATGTATGTTGAAAAGAATAGAAGTGATCTATAGATTGATAGTTTCTAAGAAAGAAAAGAAAAGAGGATGTCATGAAGTATCTTGATTAGTTACTGTAAGAAACTTTGGAGATAGAAATGTAGCTCAACGAAAGGTTTGCTTCTTTCATTTGTGTAAGATCCTAGATTAGTTCTAAGCACCCATCCCCAATAAAAGTAATGAGTTAAAAGCCTAACTCAATCAATTTAGGTTGACTGTTACAGGTAAATAATTTATGAGTAATGAGTGAGACTCTTTGAGTTTTCTTATTTCTCTTAGTTGTTCTCAGGGCCTGGTAGCTATTTTCTGTCTATACAAGATAATGATAGATCAACAGTAAATTAGAACATTAACTTGTCTACTCAAAAGATTATAAAACTGCATATACTTGTTTTGAGTTGTTAGAAAAATGTTTATTGAACATCAATATGAATCCATATTGCCGAGATGATAATGTCCCCATGGTTTCTTGACTTTTTCCTCCCTGATAATTAGACCTACTACAGTTGAAAATGTGAAAAGGATTGATGGTGTTTCTGAAGGCAAATCTACTATGTTGGCCCCTCTGTTGGACGTTATCAAAGATTTCTGTCAAATAAATCATGTTCAGGTAAAGTACACCATATTCCAGGATCATACACTTTTTTTTTTACCATTTCAAAAACACCCATTTTTTAGTGTTTGCTATTTTTGAGTATATGCTTGAGAGAAAAGTAACATTTTCCTTTCCCTTCCTTCATGCATACTTAGATTATAAATTCCGCCCATCTCTTCCTCAAAGAGATACTCAAGTTGATATTTATTTTAAAAAGCTTACAAAGAGAGAAAAATATTAACTAAAGTAAAATAGTAGTCATAATGAAACTTATAACAAACTGGTTTATAAACTTAAAAGTAGTTAGTCCTATGGTGAATTATGTGGGTATTATTTTGATAGAAATTAATTTTGTTTTTATATCATTTATAATAAAATTATATTGAATATCTTACTGCTTGGCGAAGAATAGAAATAAACGTTTTTCATTTTTTCTATTATATATATATATAACAATTTTAGAATTTGAATTATCTGACCCAGGACAAAATATTTTCTAAATGCATCTGGAATTTTAATCTGTGTAAGGAAAAATATTGGATCTATAGTCTCACATTTTACACAAAAGCTAGTTTCAGTAAAATAATCCCAGGATGGGGATTTGTTATTTTAGTATATTTGTTTATTTGCCTACATAAAACAAACAGATGTATAAGTTTCTGTTTGTATTTTAGAACATTAGAGTACCTATATGTTGCAGCTTTTTAAAATACCTTTTGGCACTGCACTTTATATATACTAATAGGGTTTCATGCCTAACACTTTCAATTCACCCTCCGCCTCCTGGTTCAAATACTTCGTTCCACTGTGGTAGTGTTTTCTTCCCTGTCATATCTGTCCCCACCCCCTCCACCCCCAACTGGGATGTATTCTACTGAACAACACTTTTCATGTTCTCTGTTTCAGTTGCCTTTGAGCATTTGTTATTCCTTTGTTGTATTTCTTTATAGTTCCACATATGAGAGATTATTTTGTGCCTAGTCTTTCTCTTTCTGACCAACTTCACTCTGCAGTTCTGTTTGTATTTAATAAAAACTGTTTTCCCTAAAAATCTAGCAGTTCCTATAGACAATCTGGAGACCTTTGGTCTTCGTATGACTGAATTCTCTATTTGTTGGACTGTAATATGTAAACCAATTTACCGTTTAGGAATGGATGAGTGATGGGTTATAGTCAGTTTCTTTTTAAAGTTTATTGTTTCTTGGGTTTTAGAGGGTAAAGTTGACATTTTGGAGGGGAACAATTTATATATTTGAATCATATGTGGTACAATTATTTCATAACTATCACTGGCTTTTTAAAAATGTCAGCATTTTATCATTAATGATATGATTGTCACCCATTTTCTTTTAAACATTTTTGAGACTCATTAAGAATTTACGTGGCTGGAGAGATAGCATGGCCATAGGGCTTTTGCCTTGTATGTGGCCGACCTGGGAGGGACCGGTTCATTCCTGGCATCCCATATGGTCCCCCAGCCTGCCAGGGCAATTTCTGAATGCAGAGCCAGGAGTAACCCAAGTGCCTCTGGGTGTGGCCCAACAGCCAACCAACCAACCAACCAACCAATCAATCAATCAATCAGTAAGTTAAAAAAAAAAAGAGGGGCCCGGGAGATAGCATGGAGATAAGGTGTTTGCCTTTCATGCAAAAGGTCATCGGTTCGAATCTCGGTGCCCCATATGGTCCCCCGTGCCTGCCAGGAGCAATTTCTGAGCATGGAGCCAGGAGTAACCCCTGAGCGCTGC
>PVKC010024774.1:0-16696 GCA_004027635.1 Crocidura indochinensis | reverse complement strand
TTCTTCTTCTTCTTCTTCTTCTTCTTCTTCTTCTTCTTCTTCTTCTTCTTCTTCTTCTTCTTCTTCTAGGAGGGGGGATACACCTTGCGGTGCTAAGGGATTACTCCTGGCTCTGTGCTCAGGAATCACTCCTGGCTCTGGGGACTGTCCCAGGTCGGACACATCCAAGACAAATGAGAGCATTTGTCTATCTCTCTGGCCTCTAGAAGGTAATTTCTTTTTAACCATTTTGTCAGAAATTGCTGCTGAGTCTTTATAAACATTGTGATTTTGCTTCTCTGTATAAATTCTATAATACAGAAAATGTAAAAAAGCACACAACAATGTCTGGGCATTAAGATGTTATAGCACCATTATGTCCAGAATTCATGATTATTTATTGTTTATAAATAACTGGGACTAATAGCAGTCAATAAATAAATGCTCTTGAGGATCATTAAGAATTACTTGGTGTCTGGAGAGATAGTATAACAGATAGGGTGTTTGCTTTGCATATAGTCTATTTGGGTTCAATCCCTGGCATACCATATGCTCCATAGAGTCCATGAAATACTGCTAGGAGTGATTCCTTCATGCAGAGCCAGAAGTAGCTCCTGAGCATGGCCAAATGCATGGAAAAATGCATGGCCAATCAAACAACAATTAAAACAAAGCCAAAAGAACTATTCCATAAATTGGAGGAATATCTCAATGAGCTGAGCATCTGCTTCACAATAGGAAGACTTGTGTTTTGCTGTTCAGTACTGTATGATCCTCTGAGCATTACCAAGAGCATGAAACCCAAGCCTGGAGAAATCACTCCTCCTGACCAACTCCACAATTCTGTTGTCTATGGTCTTCTGGTACTCCGTTACTATATATCTAACAAGAAAGCTATATTCAAGAAATTGAAAGAAACCATTAATAGATCTGAGTAGGCTTAATTATTCCTATAGAATACCTAAAATAAACATTTTTAATTTTATTTTCATTTCATTTGTAAGTGAGAAAACTCAGATGATGATTCAAATTTACTACAATTATTTTCAGACAAGAAAGACTACACTTCAGTCTGATATTACTTCTGTTGAACAGATAATTGGAGATTCAAGCATTCTTTTACTCTAGAACTACCTCTCTACTAGCCACTCCATAGCTGCCAGCTATGATGAGAATCAGCAGGTGAGAATGGGCCAAGAGATTATGTAAACTATGTAATGGGAAATGGTTTAGAAATAGCCATACTGTTGAAAGGACTAGAGAAAATGTTTTAGTGAAGTACTTCACAAGGAATTCTTGTTTCTGCAAATTGTTGGCCTCCATTCTGATGTGTATCAGTCTATTTCCTCCCTAAATCTTGTTTTGTAAGAGTGTAGGCTAGTTTGTCCTGGTAATTAGCTACTCTATTATCTCTCTATCCATAAGGTTCCTCATGTCCATCCTAGACCTAGCCAACATATTGATATTGGAAATTGCAATAAATTTTTAAAAAAAGATTTTCAAAAGTTTTTTAAATGATTCTTTTAATTTAATTTAAAATTAAAAGTGGAAGATTGGAAAAAAGGTGGAGATTGGGGCTATTTTAAACAGTTAATGATTTCTTGTATAATAAGCAGAGATCAAGATAATATTTCACTAAAAATGTAATAAATATATTACATAACAATTGATAATAATAAGAACCTTGAAAGTTCTTGCCTAATTTTGTGGATTAGATTAAAAAGTCAATTGGTACAATTTTCATAATTTTGTGTCAATTGGCCACTACATTTATTCCTTATCAAGATTTGACTCCTTTTGGTTATCTGAAATTTGTTTTTTCTGTCATTATCAGAAGGCACTGTCCATTCTTTTAAAAGAGCCAATAGCTTCTTTTTCTTTTTAACCTTTTTAAAGAAAGCTACGCTTTAGAAAGTGGTTCATAATTCAGTTGTTTCTGTCATTCAGGCATTCAAAATTCCAATAGCAATCCCACCACCATTATGACCTTCCCTTCACCTATGTCCCCAGTTTCCTACACCAAGCCTGCCCTCTATCAGGCTCTAACAAATTTACTTCATATGACTTGTTACAACAGTGATAAAATGAATTCTCAAAAAATAGTTGAAGTGGGGACCGGAGTGGTGGTGTGGAAGTAGGATGTTTGCCTTGCACGTGGCTGACCTAGGATGGACCATACATAGTTCGATATCCTGGAATCCCATATGGTCCCCCAAGCCAGGAACGATTTCTGAGAGCATAGCCAGGAGTAGCTTCTGACATCACCGGTGTGACCCCCCAAAACACCAAACAAAACCAAAACACAATAAGTGACGAAAACTCAGTTTGTGGTAACTGTTATACATATTCTAAAGTCATTGTCTGAGGATTAACTGAGCTTGTTGGTGCTTGTGGAGTTGAGTCCTTTGTGTTATTCGAGCATGGTGGGTCTCTGCACAACTTTCCCATCAAATTTGCTGTGTTCCTACTGAACTACTAGTACTGTGAATATAGAGGACATGTTGCGGGGCTACACATGAGGTCATGCACTCCAGGAGCAGTGGATCTGAGTTGTTTATCTCTGAGGAGGTCAGGTGTGGTGGCTGCTGTGCTTCTCTGGAAGGGGGTGAGAAAATCCCAGAATATTCAGCTGTGAGTGCTGGAACTCAACCAAGAGGCCACATTTACTAACTTTCCAGATGTGACCTAGAGGTCCTGAGTGGGCACAGAGGGATCCTACCATTTAAATATTGTTGATTTCTTTGTATATTATCCTAAAACACAGTACTCAGGAACTCAACAGAGAAGCCCAGTTTAATATATAAATTAGGAACAAGAATCTCCACTGTTGCAAAAATGCAATTCAGTTAACATATAATAATTGATGTGCTAGATAAATGTCCTTTAATTCAATGTATCAACCAAAGCTCTTCACACATCAGCAGCTCAAAAGAATATATTTCATAAAATACCAAAGAGAAATAATGAAAATTGTAAGGACATTATAATAATATTCCCCCATCAACACTGTAGGAAGCATTTCTACTAACATTTTAAATGCATTATCATTTTTTTCTGATTCTGACTTATGTTGAACACTATTATACCCATCATCCAGACAAGGTATTCTAGGCTCAGAGAGTTTAAAAGTATGCTTGTAAGGTCACACAGAAGAGGAGAGTTGGAGTCCCGACTCAAACATGAATGTGACTCATTCTTAAAGTTTATAGCTCTATTTATTCTCCTTGCATTCAAATTACTTTCCTTTATTAAAAAGTGATTGCAGGGAAATAAGTCAGAAACTTATTGCCATACAAAGAAAGAACTTTTGCTATAAATGAACTTCCAGAGAACATCCATCAAATTAATTATCAAAATGTTATTGGAACTATGGACCAGAAATATTACCAGTAGTTTTTATAATATTGAACTCTTATAAGATTATTGGCGCGTTTTAAAATAGTTTCCTTCAATAAGCAACCATCTTCCTCCTACTCATTTCTTCTACAAGTGACAGTCTCTCAATGTAAAAGGAAGTATGGTTTTCTAGTCAGCTTTTTATGTCTGGGTGAGATTACTTGCATCGTCTCAGTTCTCTAATAAACAGAATTAATGGTATTGGGATGAGCTTCTAACAAATTCCAAACAATATGTTCCTCTGAACTATAACTCTTCTCTGACAGCTCACCAAGATGGTGCATTTAACGGTTCCATAAATTTGTGTAATGGTAAACAAATGACTAATAAATGTCTGGGTGTTCAATGAAAACATTCAAATGAACATATTGCTGAAATAAATAAAAAGCCATTAAAAGCTTAATAGTAACAGCCATACACGTGAACCCATAGTCTTGGAGAACATGGTGGTTTGGGAAAATGTACAAATGGACAAATTATTAATGGATCTGCTTTAAAAAATGAATGTTTATTCAGAAACATAAATAGGACCTTAGTCCAAAGAGGAAGTCTCTCAGCTTCTGGCAATAGCTTTCATATGTATAATAATCAAATAATAGAACCACAAAGCCCTAGTGACTTTCAATAAGTGATCTGCTCTGTCTTTTTAAATTTTTTTGAGATAATAGTTTATAAAATGTTCTTTATATATTTAGGGGAGTTGATTCAAAATCTATTCCGATGAATTTCTCTACTTAGAAATTTACTGAGCATGATATATTGAATAATAAGATATTCCTATTTTTTAATTAACTGGCTCATCTTATTTCTTTCTGTGGTATGCCTTATATCCACATTCTGTCCAAAGCCCCATATTAGTGTTATTTTCCTACTCTTTAGTGATTTTCAATACCCCCCCTTAAGTAAATTTCACTCTTGTTTTGGGTTGAAGGTCACACCTGGCAGTGCTCAGGTTTTACTTCTAGCTTTGTACTCAGAGATCACATCTGATCAGGTCTAGAGTACTTTATGGGATTCTGGGAATCAAATCCAGTTAGTCTGTATGCAAGGCAAATGCCCCTACTGCTGTACTATCTTTGACTTCCATTACTTTAAAATAACTTGATTGGTTATTTCTTAGCCTTTCTAGGTCACACTTCACTCTCATTTCTTTCTTGCTCAGAAATATTTTTTATTTTTAATATCTTTATTTAAGCACCATGATTATAAACATGTTTGTAGTTGGGTTTCAGTCATAAAACAAATATCCCTCCTCACCAGTGCAACATTTCACCCACCACCAATATCCCCATTTACTTGCTCAGAAATATTTAACTAGTAAAACTAATTAAATTCCAAAGCTCAGTTTGAAATTGAGTCCATTCAAAGATACAACTCTATTTTTATATAGATATAAGAAAACCTCCATTTCCAAGCATTGGCCTAGTTGATGGTGGCTAATAATACTAAAGGAAGAGAAAGAGAAGGAAAAGTTGGGGCAGGAAATTATTAATGAAGGAAGGAGGAAAGGGAAGGAAAAATGAAGTATAATAAAAATGGTTCTTCAAAGATATATTCTTTTATTGTTATATGAAAGAGATATTAACCTTATACATAAAAACAATATGTATTTATTGTTTATTATACTATAGAAATTTATTTATATAAAAGTCAGGATCTACTCGTGACTTGTCTTGGGGTCACTCCTGGGATGCTCAGAGAACTGTATTCAGTGCCAAGGACAGAATCCAGTCTACCACATGCAAAACAAGTGCCTTAAACACTCTACTATCTCTCTAATCTCTGTATTTCTTTTCCCTGTTATCACTTTATATTGTTGGAGTCAGGTAAAGTAAAAATAAATAATGTTTTTCCTAGTTCTCGTCATTTTTCCCCCTTTATTATTCTTTAGAAACTATCAATTCCTCAATGGTAAGTTAGGGGTTAAAATTAAAAACCAATAAACATCCTATTTTTTTTTTTTTTTGGTTTTTGGGTCACACCCGGCAGTGCTCAGGGGTCACTCCTGGTTCCATGCTCAGAAATTGCTCCTGGCAGGCACGGGGGACCATATGGGGCACCGGGATTCGAACCGATGACCTTTTGCATGAAAGGCAAATGCCTTACCTCCATGCTATCTCCCAGGCCCCTAAACATCCTATTATGTGAATATTTTAGGGAGGGACACACCCAGCAGTGCTCAGAGTTTATTCCTGACTCTGTGATTAAAAATCACTCCTGGCAGGCTTGGGGGTTCATATGAGTTGCTGGGGATCAAACTCTGATCAGCTGTGTGCTAGACAAATACCCTACTCACTGTGCTGTGACTTTGGCCCCTTAATATGTGAATTTTTAATAGACTTCCCAGATAACCCACAAGATGCCCATGGTAAGGTTGAATTTTATATTAAACAAATACCTTCCTTACTTTGTTATAAGCATGTTCCAAATACTGCATTTATTATATTTATACCAAATTTTATTTATTCAATTGAAATTCAGATCTTAGCTAGGTCTCAAATAGAAATGGTAGCACCTTTACTCAATGAAAATATAGATAATTTTCCAAACTTCTTCGACTATAAACTTTTCACAATTTGTTTCAGTAACTCATTTTTAGAATTTCATAAAATCCAGTATTCAACTTGATTTACATACAGTCTTTTAACTCAGCATATATCCTTATTAGCCACTTTTCTCTGGATAGAAACTATTTACACTGAAGAAAGAACTGGAAGAAGGGAGAAAGACAAATTCTCTGAACAGTTAAAAGATTTTACCCCAAAATGAAAGTAATATTGTAACAATAGTACATCCAGGAGTTGGAGATTATTTTCACATGCTTAATCCTAACTTTATAAGCATAATAAAAAGCTGATAAATATATGCAGAAATGGGGAGAATTATATTTTTTAAAATGTATAACTAGTTAGTGATGAAAAGTATTTTATTTCTTCACTTCATATAATATTGAAGATTTACCATCCACATATCCATCATGTTAAACAGTGTATGGTGCAGTGTTTTTTTTTATGTAGCATATTCATGTCTCTTTATAATTAATTTCTGAGTTAGGGGAAGTCAAATCTGATCAAGCTTATGGGATCCAGTTCAATACTGGGGGCTGTCCTTTGTGATGTTCAAGTGATAATGCCAAGTTGGCACTTAATCTGTGCCTTCTGCTAATTTTAGCCTCTTGAGTTTTCTCTTGACCATGCTCATTATTATTTTTCCTATGCTAAAAATTGTATTTTAATTAAAAAATTGTACCATGGTACCTTTCCTAATTATCACTAAGAAAGATATTTGTTTAAAAAGAACTCACATGCACATAGAGGACACTGTCCTTTTAGTTTTGGAAATTTCCTTCTATGTTACTGAAGCTATCACATCTGGAAATAGAAATGTCTGAAGGAAATGTCATTCATTGGAGGGTGTAAGAATCAGAAACCCAAGATAAATATGCCTCTGTCAAGTGGAAGCAGGCAAAATTGCTGAATGAAAGAAACCAGACATCCCCTGGTAATCTTACAGATAATTTATAAATGCCAAATTTTTTTGTCAAATAAATGACAAAATACATTTAATCCAATTATACCCATAGAATTTAAGTGCAAAGAATATGAAAAATTTGATCATAAAATAAACTGTGTTTGAGAGTCTTTGTTCCTTACTAGGTCAATAAACTGTTCTTGATATATAAATGTGGTTGAAAACTATGGTTTCTGTTTGCTTAAGACAGTTCTTTATGCTGCTGGAAAGAATTGCCCTGATGGTTGCATCTGCCTGTGATGGGGGAAGAAAAAGTAGCAGCGGGTAGAGTGCTTGTGATCCAAACTCACAATAGGTAAGCGATATTTCTCTGTAGTCCTTGCATTGTATTTACACCTGTTCCTGATATTGCCCTTTAATTTACTGCTTTAATTTTTTGACTTATTTGTTATTTCTGAATTTTTTTGTATGTGATTACAAAAAATATACCTATAAGCAATACAACCAATAATTCATTGAAAAGATATACTCTAATTCTTTCCATTGTTCCTCTCTTATGACAAATATTTGTGTTTTGGGGGAGGGTATATCTGCAGTACTCTGGGGTCATTTCTGGCTCTGTACTCTGAAATTACTCCTGGCAAGCTATGGTGACCTTATGGGATGCTGAGGATCAAACCAAGATTGGTCACATGCACGACAAATGCCCTACCCACTGTGCTATCAATCAGGCACCAATACTTGGTGTTTTAATCTTTCATTAATTATCACTGGGAAGCAAAAGAGTTACTTATAAAATCAAAATCAAAACAAAATTTTAAGTAACAATTAAATAATCTAACATGTTTTTAATATTAGAAAAATAATGTTCCAAGAGTTACGAAAAAGAGAAAACTTCATACCCTCCATTAATTCTTCACTTTTTGAGAGGGAGTCGGGTCACACACTCAGTGCTCAGGGCTTACTCCTGGCTCTGCACTAAGAAATCGCTCCTGCAGGTTGGGGAATCATAAGGGATGCCAGGGACTGAATCGGGTTCAGTCTGGGGTTGGCCACATGCAAGGCAAATGCCCTGCCACTGTGCTATCACTCCACCCCCAATTCTTCACTTTATAAAATTTCATTAACAAACTTCTAAACTCCAGAGGTCAGAGTTTATGTCTGTTACTAAAACAGTTAATATTATAACACTTTATTTGAGGAATTCAATTTTATAACAATGATATGTACCACCAGATAAAATTAGTTTTGTTCTGTGAAAGTTTAGTGGTATTTATTTAATATAAATAGACCTTTATGCTATTTCTAAATTATTGAAAATAGCGTTTACTCTTTAGCTTACTATCTTTTTTCAATTGTGGCAAAGAACTCTAAAGTCAACATTTATTTTGGGTATTAGTGGGAGAATGAAAGTCACATACTAAGCTGCTTTTTAAAGTAAGCAACTTTTTAAAGTTACCACTGGGAAGAGAAAAGTCACTTATAAAATCAAAACCAAAATTTTATAAGTAATAATTAAATAATCTGATGGTCTTTTAATATTAGAAAAATAATGTGATCAGATAAATTTGGTAACAATTTTGCTTTAAAGTTATCATGAGATCTCCTTGGCAGTGGGTATACTGACAATGACTTAGAGAAAAAAACACCTTGAAACCAAATAAATAAACAAACAAAAAAATAAAATAAATGGTAAAACAATGAAAAAATCCTACCATGCCTGGTGAATGAAGACTGCAATTCTGCAAATCCAATCAGTAATAATCCTATATATAGTGGAATATATATAGTGAAATTTATATAATTAAATATAGAGAGATTGAAAATGTTTAGGATAGCCAATGAACTCAAACAACCAATGGAAAAAACTGCTAATAAAACACAGAAATGACTGAGAGCAGAAATGAGAAAAATGCAAACAAGAAAGTCACAACTGAAAAACTTGGTAAGCAAAAGGAAAAATTTATTGGAAGGCCTGACCAACAGAATAATTATTGCTAAGTGAATCAGTGAGCAGAAGATAAAAAAGCCTAAACATAAATAAACAAAAGATAAAAAAATTTCTTAAATGAACAGAGAATAGAACTTTGAGATAAATTAAACAGAACCAATATAAGAATTATTGGAGTCCCACAGAGTCAGCAACAGTCAAAAATATCATTGCTTTGAAATTTCTAGAGCTAAAGAGTGCATCTATCCACATCCTAGATGTCTTAAAGAGTGACAATCAAAAGATACAAAATAAAAATACCCAATATCTTAGTGACAGTGAATAAAACCATAGAGATAGAATTCTGAAAGCAGCAAGGTCAAGAAAGAAAACTATATACAAAGGTGCAGTCTTAACATTTATAGTAGATTTGTTACAAACAATACATGAGACCAGATGAAAGTTGTGGGATATAATGAATAAACTCAATAATATAAATGACTCACAAAGAATATTTCATCCTGCCAGACCCTCATTCAGGTTTGAAGGAAGAATGCAAATAAACAACAGTTCAGGAGTTTTATAGACTAAAAAAAAAAAAAACTTAAAAAAACTAATGGGATGGAGGGAGAGACTGAGTGACAGCACAGCTGTAGGACATTGCCTTTCTCACGGCCAACCTGGGACAGACCACAGTTCAATTCCCAACATCCTATCTAGTACCCTGAGCTTGCCATACTCTAGTACTGAAAGCAGAGCCAGTAATAACCCCTTTTGGACTGGGTAAGCTCAAAAAACAAACAAACTAACAACAACAACAACAACAACAACCAAAAAAAAAAGCTTCTATTTAAAGGGGGTACTTTAAATCAAGACAAACCCCATAAATACACTAAACCTCTACAAAAATGATCACACAAAATTCCATGACAATAATCTCTTTCAATATCAATGAACCAAATATACCAATCAAGAGACATAGAATGGCAAAATGGATCACTATTTGTGGATGATCATAAACTATACTTAGAAAACCTTAAAGACTCAACAAGAAAAAGCTGCTAGAAACAATAAATTTGTATTGTAAAGTGGTAGGCTACAAAATTATACACAAAAGTCCATTACTTTCCTTTCTACAAATAATGAAAGAGAAGAGACATTATAAAATGATCTCATTCACAACTGTGCCTTTAGAAAAATCAATTAAAATCAAGCAGTGAAAACTTATTTGAAGAAGACCATTAAACACCACTTCAAGAAATGAGAGGACATGAAAAAATGGAAATACATTCTATGCTTATGGATTGGGAAGATTACATCATTAAAACGACAATACTCCCCCAAGCAATGTACCGACTCAGTGCAGTTTCTATAAGAATAACTGAACCATTTTTGAAGAACTAGACAAGCTTTTCTGAAAGTTATATAAAATAATAAGCCTTGATGAATAGTTAAAGAAAACCTTGGGATAAAAGATGGGGGCATTCACCTTTCTCAACTTTAGTCTGTACTACAAAGCATTAATAATTAAAATGACATGGTGTTGGAATAAAGACAAACTTTCAGATCAGTGGAATAGAATCAAATATCCTGAGAAAAATCCCCAGATATATAAGGTAATTTTTGATAAAGGAACAAAAAACCTGAAGTGGTGCAAGGAAATTCTCTTCGACAAGTGATGCTTGAAACCTGGTCAGCTATGTACAAGAAACTGAACTCAGATGTCTTCCTGACAACATGTACAAAGATCAAATAAAAATGGATTTAAAACCTTAATATCAGACCTAAAACCATAGGTTTATAATGGGAAACAGAAATCTCCAAGAGATTGAAGCTAAAGGTAAATTCAATGATGAAATACTATTGACTAAGTAGAAGCACAGATTAACAAATGGAGCTAATTAAATTAAGAAGTATATGCACCTTGAAGGAAATGAGGACCAGGATACAAAGAACACACACAGAATGGGAGAAACTATTCACAGGATACCCATCTGAAAAGGGGTTAGTATTGAAGATATAGAAGGTACTAATATAGTTTTACCAAGATCAAAACATCTAACCCCATCAAAAATGGGGAGAAAAGATGAACAGACATTTCCTTAAAGAAGACATACAGATGACCAAAAGACACATGAAAAAATGCTCTGCATTAGGGAAATGCAAATCAAAACAACAAAGAGATTATTTCACACTGCAGATACTGAACAACAAACAACAATAACAACCAATGCTGGTGCTAGTGCTAGGAGAAAAGGACTGGTGAGCATGTAGACTATATAGACTTTTGCAGTCTTTTTGGAAAATAATATGGATATTTCTCAAAAAAATTCCTATGTCCTAGGGAACCTAAAACAAAATTCAGAAAAGGCATCTTCACTCTTATATTTATTGCAGCACTATTCACAATAGCTATAATCTGGAAACAAGTATCTGGATTGTGGTAAATCTATACAATGGAATACTATTCAATTTTAAAGAAAAATAAGAGTATAAAATTTGCTTATACATGGATAGATATGCTAAGTGAGAGGATATGCTAAATTAGAGGGAGAGCAGTAGACATAGAATAAAGTAGCTCATTTGTGGGATATAAATGAAAAAATGATAGTATGGTAATAATATCCAGAGTCAATAGAGACTAAGGTCAAGAAGACCAGTTCATGGTAGGAAGATTGCCACAAATAGCAGAGATTAGGACAGAGAAAGGACTATTATGACTACGATAGCTGAAATGATCACTCTGTACAAGAACTGGGTATTGAAAGGAGATGACATAAGATGCAGTAACCATTACTGCAAACCACAGTGTTTAAAAGGGAAAAATGGAAAAGTGAAAATGAACAAAGAGAGAAGAGAGAGAGAGAGAGAGAGAGAGAGAAAGAGAGAGAGAGAGAAGGAGAGTAAGCAAACTGGGGACATTTATGATGGGAAATGTGCACTAACCAAGGAATGGGTATTGAAAATTGTATAATTAAAACACCATCATGTTGAGGTGGGAGTGATAGCACAGCAGTAGGGCATTTGCATTAAATGTGACAGGCCCAAGACAGAGCCAGGTTTGATCCCTGGCATTCCATTAGTCCATCAAGACTGCCAGGAGCGATTTCTGAGTGTAGAACCAGGAATCACCCCTGAGCATTGCCAGGTTTGGCCTCAAAATAAACCAAAGAAAATCCCAACTCAATTATGTAACTATATATCATGTTGATTCAGTAAAAATTTATGTAAAAATAAGATTAATCACTTTTAACGTTTATTTAAAGATAAATTTATCAATTAAAATTTATTTTAAAATAAATAAAAGCAAACCACAATAATAAAATGATAAAAGAAAAAGGTCGTGCTATTTTATACACATCAGATATTGGGAATATTTGGTTGCTTGTTTTTGAAATAATCTTTACCATGTTTGAGGGGCCCTTAACTTCTAGTGCCTGCTTTATTATGTTTGTCATGGTTCTGATAACATAAATTTTCCATAAGGAATTTATGAAGAAGAAATTATGAATCCTTTACTTGCAAAATTTATTGAGTAGCTATCATATGCTGATTGGACTTTAGGCACTAAAGTAGTGTCATTATCCTGTTCTTCCTAGAAAACACTTCCAGGAGACTAAGATCTCTTCTTATATTTTTAATATTCAAATTGCAGAAAATATAATTGTTGAATTAGTTAAATATTAATTCTTACTTTTATTCCTGGGGAAAATGTAAGCAGGAATAAAGTAAGGTATACTAAAATTGATAGCATATATCTAATAAGTTTAATAAGATGAAAAAGTTTGATAAGTCTATTAGACTAATTGCATACTTTACTTAAGTGACCAACTATTATTATAATGATAAATTGGACTTTTTATCTTAATTTTGTCATAAAAATGGCTTGCCCATAAATTAATGAAGTCCTTAATCAGAGAAGAAAATAAGCAACTCATAAATAGGAACAAACAGAAGCAAAAAATTGTGTAGAGTGACAACTATGATAAATGGGTTGAATTGTCTCTGCTTTGGACAGAATAAAGAAAAATTATTTATTGGACTAAGAACCAGCTGTAAGATCTGTTCCTTGTGCATTTTCAGATGATACACTTTTTGTCTCCCTAAATTGCCCTTGGTAATTCAAAGAAGAGGTGTATTGAATAGTGTATTGAATAGTCGCAGGGCACAAAGTTCCCTATTCTCCTACAAGGAATCCTAATGCTTTTGTTGATTGAGACTCTGATTCACAAATTCTCATTCTTGGTTATATGCAAAGAGAACAGAGTCATTTCCAGATTAAACTCCTGACTTGTGATGCTACTTCTTTAACCATTACCTGGCTGGAACATGATAAGCAAATGTTTATTTTGTAAAGAAAGTGCAATACAGCTTTCATCTTTGAAAGTAAGATAGAGAAGGAAAGCCAAAACTTGAATGTGCACACAGGTGCTTGGATGGTAGTGCTCAACTTAAATAGACATTGAAATAGGCTGGTAAGCCTTAAAAATATGAGAATGCCTGGGTTTTCTCAGAGAGATTATGATTTAATTGGTCTTGGATGTTGCCTAGACCCTGGGATTTTTCAGAGTTCCCTAGCTGATTCTCATGTGCAGTCAATATTGAAAACCACTGATCAAGAATAAAGATGAAAGTAAATAAGCATCTTTGGTAAAAGACAACTTGAATTTAGTTAAACGATCAAAGATTTAGGTGACAAGTAGTGCCCATAAAAGCAAAAGGTTGCAATGAGGATAGACATTTCTGGAAAATGGTAGCTAAAAAGAAGTGGTAATAAAAAACCTTTGTCACATTCATATGAAATGATTATATTAATGTTGTTTTTCTATATATGCTTAGATTTAAAACCTTATTCATTTGAAAAAGTATTATTTTTCAACACATATATTTTGTATTAATCAGAAACAATAACAATCGATAAATTGGGCACATTTAGTTATATGTTGTTAATAGAATAATGCACTTTATTTCTTGTAGAATATCTGGGCCTTTCAGAAACCTGGGTTAATATTATTTTATAGGGCAAAAGGAACTTGTCAAATAAAATTTGGTTAAGGATTTTAAAAATGGGTTTGCAGGGGCCCGGGAAATAGCATGGAGGTAAGGTGTTTGCCTTTCATGCAAAAGGTCATCAGTTCGAATCCCGGTGCCCCATATGGTCCCCCATGCCTGCCAGGAGCAATTTCTGAGCATGGAGCCAGGAGTAACCCCTGAGCACTGCCAGGTGTGACCCAAAAATCCAAAAAAAAAATGGGTTTGCAGAATTATCTTAATGGGATAACTGTAATCATTTCATTATTTTTGTAAGAAAATTACATAATCAAAGACCAAATTGCAAATTGCTATAGAAGCAGAGGTTGAAATGATAAACTTTGGCTATGAGGGAATTTCTGAGAACCAAGGCATGATGGTAGCCTCTATAGACCAATCTGGACAATACTTCCCCCTGGAGGCACTGAATCGACCTTGGGGAATAGAAAAGACTTGGCTGCAATTGTGTGTGTTTCCTTAAAGAAGAAAGATTTCAAGAGCAATGCTAAATTGTTGCTGCTGTTGTTTTCTGAGGAAAAAGTAAAAGGATGGTAGGACAGATAATCTTGGAACAAAAACACAGGTGAAAGAAATAAATTCTCTACTTGAGCCTTCAGAAAGTACAGGCTGCTGACAACTTGGTTTTTACCTTGTAAGATGACCAACCTTCAAAATGCTGAGTTAATACGTTTTTATGGTTTTAAATCACTGTGTTTGAGGTGCTTTCTTACAGCAGTAATAGGAAACTAATACCCCATTCCTTGAAGAAAAACTAGCTGTTTTGGCCACAAAGGTATCTCCACACCTTTAAAACACATCCATCTATTATGGACCTAATAACTGAATTGCAGGCGTAATTCTCAAGAGGATATAGACAATGGAGTGCTAGCTTAGCCAGGCAACCCTATAAAGTTCTGGCAAAACTCCAACATCCAAGTCATTGAAGACATGCCCAGAATTTGGATTCAGTGCAGCTATTTAGGATAAAACGCACCTGGAAACAAATTCCATTACAGTTAACTCACCAACCATGCCAAATCTCCTGCAGGTATTAAGACTATAGCAGAAAAGCTGAGCCGCACAGTGGAATACCCGGAGGACCTTTCAAATACTCCCAATGCCTTTGGCCACACCCTAGACAAATTAAATCTGAAACTCGAGGACGGAAGTGGACCAGCAATCTTGTGTTTAACAAATCCTTCTTAATAGTTATTTCAAAGATAAAATCACACAATTCTTATCTCAGAATCCTGTTAAAACATCCTCATTTTGACAATTCTAAAAAGTAATGTAAATGATAATATCTGTGAGTAGGAAGATGAGGTAATGCCCTTCTTTTCAGTCTCTAAGAACTTCAGTTAGTTTTGTGATCCTAATTTATTATAGTTTATTCATTTAAAAACTCATATATTTCAAGAAATAGTGCGGGGGGCCAGGCGGTGGCGCTGCAGGTAAGGTACCTGCGCTAACCTAGGTCGAACCGCGGTTCGATTCCCCGGTTCCCCATATGGTCCCCCGTGCCTGCCAGGAGCGACTTCTGAGCGAGTAGCCAGGAGTAACCCCTGAGCGTCACCGGGTGTGCCCCCCCCCAAAAAAAAGAAATAGTGCATAGATTAGTATATTAATAGAATCTATGTTTGTGATTTGGAAGAGTTAGTTGAAAACACTTTGTGGCTTTCAGAAAGTTTAGGAGGGTTTTCCTCTTGACACCAGCTGCCTGCTGCACCAAAGCACTGCTGGAACCTCTTGTCTGCCTTCCGTTAGGCCTTTTTTTCTGTATAATTAGTCAAAAATAATGGTTTCCCTGAATGAACCTTCTATACGTCTATACTTCATAAAAGCTTCTCTTAAATGGCAAACTTCAATGATATAAAGAAGCCTGGAAAAAGAGTCTCAGGTTTTTGGGATGTAGAGGAGAGAGACTAAAGACCTGTCAATACAAGTCTGTCTGCTTATAACAACTTGGAATATTCAGCTCTGTAGATCCTACATGGCATTAGATAAGAAAATAGAAATGAAGAAGAAAAGACATTTGTCCTTCACGCTTTCACAATTAATTGGGAATATAACACACATAGCCAGTCAGACGGGTTCAAGTTATATTCAAAGTCAAATGCTTAAAATATATACTTACGTCTGTGTGCACACCTATGTTCACTGTAGCACTATCTACAACATCTAAGATCTGTAAACAACCCAAGTGCCCAGATGAGTGGAAAAAGAAGTCACAGTGGATATATGCTCTGAAGTATGACTCAATGATAAAAAAGGTGAAATCTTGTAGTTCTCTATAACTTACCAGTGGTCTCAAACTACAGCCCATGGGCCACATATTGTATTTGTTCCTGTTTTGTTTCTTCATTTCAAAATAAGATATATGCAGTGTGCACAGGAATTTGTTCATAGTTTTTGCTTTTACTACAATCCAGCCCTCCAACGGTCTGAGAGACAGTGAACTGACCTTCTGTTTAAAAAGTTTGAGGACCACTAAAATAGGAAAGTATGCTGACCAAATTTAATCAGAGAACAAATGCAAAATATACTTCCCTTATGTATGGTATATAATGAAACAGAGCAAGGAGATAGTAACTGGGATAAGGCCTTTACCTTGCACATATTTCCAATACCCCAAGTACTACCTGGATTTTATTCCTGGGTAGTAAGGCTCTGAGCATATCCTGTGGTGGCCTCAAAACAAAATAAATAATAGAGAGAGGGGCCGGGCGGTGGCGCTGGAGGTAAGGTGCCCGCCTTGCCTGTGCTAGCCTAGGACAGACCGCGGTTTGATCCCCCAGTTTCCCATATGGTCCCCCAAGCCAGGAGCGACTTGTGAGCGCATAGCCAGGAGTAACCCCTGAGCATCACTGGGTGTGACCCAAAAACCAAAAA
>PVKC010024773.1:0-16752 GCA_004027635.1 Crocidura indochinensis | reverse complement strand
AAAAAAAAAACTCCCCTGTGGATGATCTGTGCTTTCCAGATTTACTCTACCTCAGAGTTACCAGTGGAGTTTTGCAAACCATTGATACTTGCCCTTGCAAAGAACCAAAAAATTCTGAATGTTTAAAAAAAATAGGTAATTGCAGTAGTACACAGTGTAAATCATTATCACACAACAGTGTTATGCAAATGGTTTTACCTACTTCTGGGTAAATATATATATGATATATAAGTATATATATTATACCTGCAATATTTTATATTATTCTGCACTGAGGTATTTTTCTGTTTACTAGATATTAGCTAATTATACTATACTGTTTTATTTGCTTCAATTCACACAAATGGATTTTTTAATAATATAAATAAAATATTTACAATCTTACTAGCAGTTTAAAAAGATAACTTGGGAGGTTATGTCATACCCAGCAGTGCTTAGAACTTCTAACTCTGTGTTCAGGAATTACTACTAGCAGTATTCAGGGGACCATATATAAAGCCAGGGATAAAACCTGAGTTGACTGCATGCAAGAAAAGCTCCTTACCCACTTCAGCTCTCATGAATAATTTTTATTATAGAAGCTCAATTTTCATTTGGTATATAAGAAGGCTATTGATTTTTGCGTGTTAATTTTGTATTCTGATACTTTTACTATATGAATATATTGTTTCTAGAAGCATTTTGGTAGAGTCTTTAGAATCTTCTAAATACAGTATCATGGCCATCTTCAAATAGTGAGAGCTTGACTTCTTCCTTTCCTATCTGGATGCCCTTGATATATTGAATAAAATAAAAGCTTTAGTCATTAAAACATGATATTGGAATAAAGACAGACTCTCAGATCAGTGGAACGGTGGAATAGACTTGAGTATTCAGAGAATGCTCCTGAGACATACAATCAATTAATCTTTGATAAAGAGGCAAGAAATGCAAAGTGGATGAAGGAGCGCCTCTTGAGCAAATTATATTGGGGCAATTGATCAGTCACTTGCCAAAAAACAAATTTAGATCTGGGCCCGGGAGATAGCATGGAGGTAAGGCGTTTGCCTTTCATGCAAAAAGGTCATCAGTTCGAATCCCGGTGCCCCATATGGTTCCCCGTGCCTGCCAGGAGCAATTTCTGAGCATGAAACCAGGAGTAACCCCTGAGCACTTCTGGGTGTGACCCAAAAACCAAAAAAAAAAAAAAAAGTAAAGAAAAGAAAAGAAACAAATTCAGATCTCCATTTAACGCCCTGCACAAAGGTCAAATGCAAGTGGATCGGATTAAAGACCTCGATATCAGACCTGATACCATAAGGTATATAGTACAACACATGGGTAATACACTCCAAGACATTGAGACTAAAGGCATCTTCAAGGAGGAAACAGCACTCTCCAAACAAATGAATGCAGAGATAAACAGATGGGACTATATTAAGCTGAAAAGCTTCTGCACCTCAAATGAAATAATAAAAAGCCATCCACAGAATGGGAGAAACTATTCACCCAATATTCATTCAATAAGGGATTGATATCTAAGGTATACACGATACAAACAGAACTTTTTTTTTTACTTTTTTATTGTGGGAAAACTGAATTGCAAATCCTTCACAGTAATATTTAAGGCACATAGTAGTAAGGAATGAGGGGCATTCCCACGACCAGTATTGTCCTCCCTCCATTCTTATTCCCAGCATGCATCTCTCTTCCCCGTCCTCTACCCGCCTTAATGCTCGTGCAACTGTTCCCCCAATGTACAGCTTGATGTTTATTGGGTATCATTTCTGTTGTCGTTGACGTTGGATTTTGTGTTCAAATCTGATCATTCTTTATTTCCACCAATGTACATACGACTGTCTGGTCTTGATATCATTCACTTTTCTCCCTCCAATTATGATGCTGATCAAGATGATTCCAGTAATGTGGCTCTGTGTGAGATATAAAAAGGGACATGGGAGGAGTCCATCTAGATGTAAGTATCCCTTTGGATGAAGAAAGGGGAAGGTACAGATAGAACTTTACAAAAAAAATCGAAACCCATCAAAAAATGGGGAGAAGAAATGAATAATTTCTCAAAGAAGAAATACAAATGACCAAAAGGCAAATGAAAAAGTGCTCCACATCACTAATCATCAGGGAGATGCAAATCAAAACAACAATGAGGTACTATCTCATGTCACAGATACTAGCATTCATCACTAAGGACAATAACAATCAGTGCTGGTGAGAATGTGGGGAGAAAGGAACTCTCATTTTCTGCTGATGGAAATACATGGGCGCAGCAAACTTTGGGAAAATTAGGAAGGAAATTCCATTGACTTAAGAGAAACAGGGTATCTACCCATGTAGAAAACTGTCAAAAAACTGACTATAGGCTCCAGGCTTGTTGGTTATCCAACCCCAATATCTCTCTCTTTATGGTCCCAGAGAAAGTTCAGTCATGGTTTTCAGTGTCAGTCTTCTGTAGTTAGCAAACTTGATTTTTGCATAGGTCCTAGGATGAAACTTGGATAAAGTCTTTCTTTGAGGTCCCTGGACAAATTCTGCATAGTTGCCATTGTTGAAGTCAGTTTTGTGTACTTGGTTCTTGCATAGATCCTAGGACAGAGCATCTTCTAATTTCATCTCACTGTTGGATGGTGAGGTAGGGTGACCTGCTGGTATATCTAGTTTTTGCTGTTCCCTTGTCATCATCAGGTTGTCTTATTGACCTAACCTGGAGCAGATTGGTGCCAGGGTGGCACATGGCCTTCCGGAGGAGGAGTTTGCAAAATCACCCTTTTAGTCATTAAGTTCCCTCAACTCCACTCTTCATAATAAGGGTATATACATTGGTCTACAACAGTGGTTCAACAACTGTAGAATCAATAAGCATAACAAGAGTTCTATCTCTTTTGTCTCTTTTGGCATAAAATTTGTTAGCATTATAGTGTAATAAAGAAATAGGTGTATCATTTTCTCTCACTCATTAAGATTGTCATGATAGCTGTTAGTGTATTTATTTCCCTAACTGCACCACTACTCTTTGTGGTGAGCTTCACATTGTGAGCTGGTCTCAAATAGAGGCAAGGGTTGGGAAGGAGGGTGGGAGGCATTGGTGGTGAGAATGTGCACTGGTGAAGGGGGTTGTCTTGTTTATGACTGAAATCCAACTGCAATCATACTTGTAATCACGGTGCTTATTTTATATATAAAAAAGAAAAAGAAATAGGTATATCTTAGTTTGCTTTCTGTTCATTTCCTTCAGAACAGGGATCACATTAGTTCACTTTTACATATTGCCCAGTATATGAGAAAAAAAACTGGTATTTATTAAGTACCTGTCTTTGAGTTTGGTTTAGTTTGATTTTGGATCTGACTACATATTCACGGGTAACTCCTAACTCTGCAATTGCTCCTTGTGATGTGATCCGATGTACATGATTTTTTAAATGGAAATTTGCCAATGCTATGACTAGTAATACATATATGTAATTTATAAATGTAGGTATCATATTTTTTCATTATACTAGTCAAAACCAAATCTGAGTGCAGAGACAAGAGTAACCCTTGAGCATAGCTGGGTGTGGACCCCAGACATTACAAAACAAAAAAAGCAATGCATTGTTTATTCTCAGACATAAAGTTGTTAGCAGAAATATACTGTTATATTGGTCAAAATTTAAATATTTAGCACTGGTTCCTTCATATAAAAGATGATGATAAGAAAATGCATGTTTCCCAAATATAGCAAAGCTTTGTAGGAAATACAAATATTCAAGAGATTGGAGTTCAGAAAAATCTCAGGATAATGCTATCATACATTCTTTTCCACAATAGGAAGGCAATAGAAATGAAAAGTGCTATTCACCAAGTCAATACAATTTGTACATATTATATATTATATGTATTAAATCAAATTATTCCAAATGAATTTAATGGCTTTTATGAATCATGTAATGAATTCTTAATTCAATTTAAAAGAAATAGATAAATACTTTTATATGCCTGTTGGTCATATATCTTCTTTGGGTGCATATCTGTTTACCTCCTTGCTCCATTTATGAATGGGGACTTCACATTTTTTGTTGTTAAGTTTTATGAGTGCTTTATAGATGTTAGATACTTTTTCTCTGATGTATATGTGCAAGTATTTTCTCCCATTCAGTAGTGTTTTTCTTTTTTATTAAAACTTGAGTTTCTTTCGCTGTAAAGAAGGTTTTAATCACAGAACTTCAATCAATTTTTAAAAAAACTATTTAAAAAGGGGCTGGAGTGGTGGTGCAAACAGTATGGCATCTGCCTTGCTCACATTAGCCTATGACAGACAGCGATTTGATCTGCCCAGCATCCCACATGGTCCCCCCAAGTGAGGGGCGATTTCTGAGCACAGAGCCAAGAGTAACCACTGAGCAACGCTGGGTATGGCCCAAAATAAATAAATAAATAAATAAAAATAAATAAATGAATAGTATCCCTTGAGAAATGAATTCAGACTCAGACCTACACAAAAGTTTAATAAAGCAAAGGGTAAAAGAGAAATATGAAAGTTTCAGACTGAAGAAATAGTGTTCAAAGACATTAAGACAAGAGCCTAAGGAAAAGACTTGAGTGTACAAAGTTCAGTGGGGCTAGAGCAAAAGTATAGTATGAGGCTGGAGAAAGCAGTAGAAAATATATCATGCTGCTGGTAGAGCATTTTGAACTTTACTCCGAGTTCAATGCCAAATCCCTGAGGAGTTTTAAGCAGGGGAATAATGTGTTCTGATGGCAGTGCTGGACGATCTTCCTGGCTCCAGTCACCACAATTACATCAGAATATACTAGATAAGCCTTTCTTTCTAATGATTATTTCATTTTTGTTTATTTATTCTCTTGCAGTTTTCTAAACCATAAAATGTTCTATATAAATTACTTAGTGATTCATCCTGAACCTTATAAAGCCTTGCTGGAGGCATTCAGATGCTTATGGTCTTAAAATTTTCTCTGAATCTAATAATAAAAACATATTAAAAATATTTTATTGTTCTCAGTAGGGCACACTACCATAAAATATTATTTTCACATTTTAGTAGTAAATGTTAATCAAATATTAAAGTTTTAGAAGTTAAAATAATTTATCATATTTCAAAAAATAAAGAAAAGATAACTTAGTGTCTGAAAAGCTTGATTAGTTTGTTGTAGCTCAGGAAGGTCTCTAGTCAAAAAGGGTTTTTTCTGAAAGATAAATGGGACAAAACAGGTAGGATGGAGGGCCAGGATCTTACAGCAATGCCTTTGAGAAAGTCCAGCCAATATCCCTTCAGTCCAACCAATAAATCTCTCCACCTCTAATGCTCCAACCAACTCTACCACCAGCTCTACCACCCCCATCGTATTCAGCAAGGGTTCTTATGAGCCCAGAGCAACTGCTTCTCAATTTGATACTGGAGTTTCTTTTTTTGTTTGTTTTTGTTTTCTGTTTTTTTGGCCACACCCGTTTGATGCTCAGGTTACTCCTGGCTAAGTGCTCAGAAATTGCCCCTGGCTTGGGGGGACCATATGGGATGCTGGGGAATCCAACCGCGGACATTCCTTGGCTAGCGCTTGCAAGGCAGACACCTTACCTCTAGCGCCACCTTGCTGGCCCCATCACTGGAGTTTCTAATTGAGAGAACCATTTGCTCTTAAAGTGACAGACCCTTTTGGGGGGCTCGATCTCCAAGTATTAGCAGCACTAGAAATAAATGAAACATCCCACATGTTTTCGCTCCTCAGGGTTATTCATCAACTCCTTTACATACAGAAACATATGTTTTCATTAGAATAAGTTCAAGATGTAACAAAATAAAGAAAATGTTTCTAAGAAGCATAATTCCTCCTAAGATGATACTCAGGGTTACTCCTGGCTCTACACTCAGAAATCACTCCTTTTAGTCTCGGGGGACCATATGGGATGCCGGGATTCGAACCAATGTCCTTCTGCATGCAAGGCAAATGCCCTACCTCCATGCTATCTCTCCAGCCCCAAATGACACTTTTTAAAATAAAAAAAAAAATTGTTGTTGTTTTTGCTTCTGGGTGGGTTTTTTTTTTTGGAAGGTTTGGTTTGGGGGCCACATTCAGCAGAGCTAAGAGATTACTATGTACTCCTGGAAAGCTCAGACTACTTGATGAGATGTCTGAGCTGGAACCCATGTCGGCCACATGCAAGGCAAAAACCCACCCCTCTGTGCTATTTCTGTAGCCCATAAAAAGTTTTGCTTAATTATTCGAAGGAGAAAATATGAGAATATACATCCAAGGAGTTTGCTCACAGAAAATATTTAATTTTCTTTTCCTAGACTTTTTTTCACTAAGATAACGGCTTTAAATTCTACATAGCGTCATGAACCTGATTTAGGATAAATACTGAATAGTCTTATGCAATTCCGTAATATGCAATTCAGTAATATTATCTAAATGCATTATAAATAAGGCATTATCTAAATGCATTATAATAAGATTGACAAATAGATATATAATGGGGCCCGGGAGATAGCATGGAGGTAAGGCATTTGCCTTTTATGCAAAAGATCATCGGTTCAAACTCCGGTGCCCCATATGGTCCCCCGTGCCTGCCAGGAGCAATTTCTGAGCATAGAGCCAGGAGTAACACCTGAACACTGCCGGGTGTGACCCAAAAACCAAAAAATAATAATAATAATAATAAATATATAATATTGGAACCTTATGCAAAATTTTTGGGCCACACCCGTTTGATGCTCAGGGGTTACTCCTGTCTAAGTGCTCAGAAATTGCCTCTGGCTTGGGAGGATTGAACCCCGGTCCTTCCTTGACCTGCACTTGCAAGGCAGACACCTTACCTCTAGTGCCACCTCTCCATGCAAAATATTTTTATTTCAACTTTAAAAGGACTTCATATTTTTTAATTTCTGTGTGTCATGACAGAAATTGTAACCACATATGTGATACATGACTTCTATTACTGAAGTATAATTGTGGGCTTCCTATAATTTTATAGAAAATTTTAAAATTCTATTTGTAAATTTGACAATAATATAGCATGTTTTGTTTGATTGATGGAGGTTTGGACCACACCAACCCTGTGCCTAGACATTCTCCCAGCTCTGGTCTCACAGATCAGAGATCACTCCTGATGAGACTTGGTGAACCATATGTGGACCCAGAGACCAAACCCAGTCTGCATACTGGCTATACTATTTCATCAGCTCTATAATTAGTTTTTAAGTGTATAACTGACCCACCTCAACTACATTTTGGCCTATAATGCTCATATCTATTATACAATCACTTTGATTGTCATGGTTACAAATACAAATTGATACTGGTAGATATCACTAGCCATTTATATACCATAAGTAGCATGCCCATTAATGATGTGATTTTCTAAAACTAAAAGAAAATCTAAGAAATTTTTTAACAAAGAAAGTCACCAGCCTCCTTTGATTATCACAGTAATTAAATTTCTATAATATCTTAAAAATACCCATGACTTTTAGTAGGTATATCAAAATATTTTTCATCATCACTTCTTATAGAAATACAAATCAAACCAATACTGAGATAGCATTTCACACCAGTGGTAATGGTATATATTATAAATACTGTAAGCTATCAGTTAGCGATGATGCATATGGGTTAAAAAGAAGCCATCATTCACTATTGGTGGGAATACATTTGGTTCAGCCTTCACACATCAAAAAAATTGTAAAGACATCTTAGAAAATTTAGTAACAAAGCAAAAACACAGTTTCCATATGTCTCAGTGATTCTACTTCTTAGTTATCTGCTTTAAAAATAGAAAAACTAATTCAAAAAGGTATATGTGCACTTGTTTGTTGCAGTGCTACATAAAAGAGTCAGGATATGAACATAAAATCCAACATAAAATGATAAGAGAAGATGTGATATGTGTGTGTGTGGTGTGTATACACAATAGAAGCCTCTTCAGCAAGAAAGAAATGTGAAATCTTGCAGTTGGCTGGAACTTGGAATATCATATGTCAGAGGGAGAGAAATAAATATTAAGTGATTCACTCATCTCTGGTTATTAAAGGAACAAAACAAGGCAGTAGATAGTTAATCAAATGATGACAAATCCTTGGTCTTTGACTATGAAACTGAGTTTTCCAAGCACTAAGTAAAAAAGGGCAGTAGAGGAAGAGTGGGCGAAAAATGACACAAGCAGAAGGTCTTAGGCAGCTATGCTCTTAGAAATCGCTCCTGGCTTGGGGAACCATATGGGAATTTGGGGGGATCGAACCACGGTCCGTCCTAGGCTAGCGCCAGCAAGGCAGATGCCTTACTGCCATGCCACCGCTCCAGCCCCTAGAAATGACAGTTTTATCTCTTGTGAACCTTTCAATGGCATAAGAGCAAAATATTTCTCTGGCACACTTTCCAGGCTTATATATAAAATTTGGTCTTCTTTATTTGGAGTTTCCTTCTATGTATGAAGATAATAAAGTTTATGAGCTCAACACCTTATTCCTTACTGGTCTTATCTCCATTTCACTTCTTAGACTACCAGTTACCTTAAGAAATTTATGTTCATTGTCTTTGTTATGTCATTAGATAGATCATTGGCTTTCCTAGATCACAAAGCTCTGAATCTCTGTCTCTAGGTTCAAGCATCTCCAAGTTTAGAGGAGAAATTTCAAACATCCTGTTTTCCATAGTGGGGAAGAGGCTGAGAAGGCAAGTGTAGAAACATTGGTTTAGGCTAATTGAGATATTCTTGGCAATTATCTAGAGGTATAGATGAGGTTGGAGTGATAGCACAGAAGTATGCATGCGACCAACCTTGGCCAGACCCTGGTTCCATCCCTCACATCCCATATGGTCCCCTAGGCCTGCCAGGAGTGATTTCTGAGTATAGAGCTGATAATAACCCCTGAATACCACCAGGTGTGGCCCCAAAACAAAAGGAAATATATTGATCCTCATCTCCCCACATACACACCTTTATCATGTAGCTATAATGAACTTGATACCCCAAATCACAAACCTTTATAAGGCAAAAAAAAGTCTTACAACCTCAACTCTAGTCTTAATAAAATCAGTGTTTTCTGTACAGTCATACATAAAAAGTTTCCTTGAAGCAGATACAGTGATATTCATGTCAAAACCAACTAAAAAAATCTTCCATTAGGAAACTGAAAACTGTCTCTTTGTAATTCTAAACCAAATGGGCTGTTCCAAATAACCTCATTTTTGAATTACCTGAGTACTTTACACCCTGATAATACAATGATTAAAACACTGTACAATAATACCAGCCCATTGAACCATACAAAGTACCACTGACTTCATTAATGAAAATTGTCTAGTTTTCATTATGCTATGCTAATTAACAAAAATAACTAAAACCAATGTACCAGTAGGAGAGTGGGATTATGTATGATTAGCCAATCATTCAAGTGTGAAATATTTTCTTTTGGAGCTTGCATATACAATTGGGAGCTTTAAATATTAACTAAATACCCACAGGATAAGTACATTAAAACTGTCTGGCATTCATGTATTGCACTCTCTGTAATTATAGACTACTAAGACAATCTGACCTGGGAGAGTCCTTAATTACAGTTTTTCAGAAATAATTAGAGTCCAACTTGGACAAGAATTACATAGTCATACTATAAGAGGATTCTTCATTTCAATCTTTCCATTGAACTATGAAAAGAGTAAATTTAAGCTGACAGATTCTATATCTTATTAAGCATTCAGTGAAAAACAAAGTTTTTGTCTTCTTAATTGGAGGGAAATTACAACAGATATGAGAAACTCTAGAAATCCATGTTCCAGAATTTGGAGTAACAGTAGAGTAGGGAACTTTTATGCCTTCCACTCAGCCAACCAGCACCCCCTATGAGAATATCACTAGGCATTTCTGAGGCACAGAGCTAGGAGTAAGCATTCCTGTGTATGGACTCCCACCTCACCCTACCCTGCCCCAAAGGGGAGAATCTGTGCCTATTGGCTTTGTAAATGCTTCATAGGAAAGAAAGGCACATAAACTTTTATTGAAATGTTTAAAAGTCACACTTCAACCTTAACATCATCTTCTTTACTTTACGTAGCAATGCAGATGATTAGTTGGTGGAACTGTTAGTTCTACACTGTCAACTAGTTGTAAATCCATCAGGCAACAATGAAATCTAATTTCCAGCACTCTTTTGAGAACATGAGTACTTCCCATCTTTGGTCATTAGTCTTGGATACCCTGTTTTGCCAGTAGTTTTACAGTTCCTCCTCTTTCTCTAAATTGTATCTTGTCTTGAAATTTTCATTATGCACTAAAGAATTTACTGAAACAAGCTAAAAAGTTCTTGTTTACTAAACCAGCACAGCAAGATGCATTAAATGATCTCATATAAAAATCAAAAAACAAAAAAACAAATAAAACAAGAGCTTTTGAAACTATGGAAACACCTAGAACATAGCAAAAAGATGTCATTAAATTCCTTTATATTAATAATGATCTGAACTTGCTATTCAAAAGGCACAGAATAGCTAAAAATATTTTTAAAAATTTTAGTCCAAACTTACTTGAATGGTAATGATATATAACAGATTCAAAATAAGACTAAAAACAATTACACAAGCAGTCACCTTAAAAAAGGTAGTAACAGACCATACTTTCATCAAAGAAATTAAATCTAAAAAAATTAATAAAGGACAGAAATTGACATTATTTAATGATCAAAGAATCTGTACACCAACAGGATTAAAATTCATTAATATATTTCCACAAAGGAACATCAAAATACATAAAACAACTATTAGCAGATTTGAAGGAAACTTTCAAGTGTGACAGTAAGATTTTAAATGCAAGCAATCTATTAGATAAAGCAGACTGAATAAGTAAATAGTACTTTTCAGGATTAGGATAGAATAGACTGACATATATGGAAATTCTCCAGATCTCCAAAACACTAAGTACATATTTTTCTCTAATGTTCATAGACCATTCTCAAGGATGACCCACATGCTGGGACACAGAACAAATCTCCATAAAGTCAAGAAAATAGAAGCATATCAAGCACCCTCTCAGATAATTGTGCACTGAAATTAGATATAAGGCCCAAATAGTAAACAGAAGAAATTATAACCACATGGATGTCAAATAGCACATTACTGAACAATAATTTGGTCAAAGAGAAAAACAAAAAAGGCAAGTATTCCTCAATATAGAGCCACAGCAATAGTTCAGCTGATAGAGTGCTTGCACATGGCCTATCCTGATTTGATCCTCAGTCTCTGATATGGTCGCCCAAGCTTGCCAACAGTGATCCCTGAGCACAAATGTAAGAAGTAAGTCATGAAGGAAACTGTGGTACATATACACAATGGAATATTATGCAGCCTCCAGGAGAGATGAAGTCATGAAATTTTCCTATACATAGATCAAAATGGAAACTATTATGCTGAGTGAAATAAGTCAGAGGGAGAGTGATAGACACAGAATGGTTTCACTCATCTATGGATTTTAAGAAAAATAGGAGCCATTATTGTAATAATGCCCACAGACAACAGAGATGAGAGACAGAAAGAACAGCTCACCATATGAAGCTCACCACAAAGAGTGGTGAGTGCAGTTAGAGAAATAACTACACTAACAACTATCATGGCAATGTTAATTAGTGAGAGAAATAGAATGCCTGTGTAGAATACAGGCAGGGGATGGGGGAGGAATGAGATGGGGGAATTGGTGGTGGGGAATATTGCAATGGGTGAAGGGGGGTGTTCTTTTTTATGACTGAAACCAATTACAATTATTTTTGTGATCATGGTACTTAAGTAAAGATCTTATTTTAAAATATTAACATATTATTGAAAAATGAAAAGTAAGCCATGAGCAAGGGTGTGGGCCCAAAACCAAAACTGAACAAATATTCTTCAATAAAAATAAAATCAAGACGAGAGATGCCAAAAGTTATGAATAGACAAGTTATTGTGAAAGGGAAGTTAATAGCACTATAGGAAATTATCGATGGACAAAAGGGTACAAATTAAAAAAAAAAACCTAAGAAAATAAAACAGCAACAAAGGACCAAAGTAAAACTTAACAAGAATAAAACTTCTAATCCCATCAAAAATGGGGAGAAGAAATGAACAGATACTTCCTCAAAGAAAAAAAAAAGATGGCGAAAAGGCACATGAAAAATGCTCCACATCACTAATCATCAGGGAGATGGAAATCAAAATAACAAGCCAGGAGCAATTTCTTAGCAGATAGCCAGGAGTAACCCTTAGTGTTACAGGGGCGTGGCCCCAAAACAAAACAAACAAACAAGAACAATTAGTGCTGGCAGGAACATGGGGAGAAAGGAACTCTCATTCTCTCTGCTGATGGCAATTTCAGCTAGTCCAGACTTTATGGAAAACAATTTGGAGATTCCTCAAAAAAAAAATGGAAATTGAGCTCCCATGTGTTCCAGCTATATCACTCCTAGGGATATACCCTAAAACACACACACCAAATGCAAAAATGCCTTTTGGACACCTATATTCATTGCAGCTCTATTTATAATAGCCAGAATCTGGAAACAACCAGATGCCTGGCAACAGATAAGTAACTAAAGAAAAAGTGGTATATATTATACACAATGGAAAATATGCAACCATCAGGAAAAATGAAGTCATGAAATATGGACATAGAAACTATTACACAGAGTGAAATAATTCAGAGGGAGAGTGATAGACACAGAATAGTTTCACTCATCTATGAGATTTAACAAAAATAAAAGACATTATTGTAATAACAAAGAGTGGTGAGTGAAGTTAGAGAAATATCTACATTAACAACTCTAATGCCAATGTTAATGAGTGAGAGAAATACAATGCCTGTCTCAAATTCAGGCAGGGAGTGGGGGAGGTGGGAAATAGGGGGCAATGGTGACAGGAAGGTTGCATTGGTGTTCTTTCTTTATAACTGAAACCCAACTGCAAACATGTTTGCAACCATGGTGCTTAAATAAACATTATAAAAAGAACACAGAAGTTGGAATTTGCTGGCTTGCATGCAAATAAAAAGTATTCTAAGGAGGGAGTATCATGACAATGATAATTGGAAATGATCACTCTGGACAATAAATGGGTACTGAAAGGAGATAAAGTGACATGTATAATAATAGCCCTTCAGTAAAAATATTGCAAACCACAGTGTCTAGAGGGGAAAAAGAGAAAGAGAGGCAAAAAGAGAGAGAAGAAAAATGTCTGTTACAGAGATAGGAAGAGCAAGAACAGAGGGGAAAGCAGGAAAATATCTGCAGACATCAGTGGTGAGAAATGTGCACTGATGAAGGGTGTTGTACATTGTATGACTGAACCTCAATCATGATTAATTTTGTAAGTGGCATAAAATATAATTAATTTAACTTTTTCTTATGAGCTTTTATTTATTTATTTATTTATTTTTTGGTTTTTGGGTCACACCCGGCAGTGCTCAGATGCTACTCTTGACTCTATGCTCAGAAATCGCCCCAGCAGGTTCGTGGGGCCATATAGGAAGCCAGATTCAAACCACAGTCCTTCTGCATGCAAGGCAAATGCCTTACCGCTGTGCTATCTCTCCGATCCCTTCTTATGCGCTTTATTTAAAACTTTGAGCACATATTTATAGCATGCTTTTTCAAAATACCTTCTTCTGAAAATTTCTTTTATTATTCTTAGGTCTGAAGACTGCATTAAGGTAAAACCAGGATTTTCTTATCACCACTTGTCTCCAGCAAGGACCTAGTATAGGTCCTGCAGTAATTGAATTATCTTAATATTTTTAAGATAAAAATTCAGATTATCACTTTTACCCTTTTGGTTGGGTGGTAGGGTTGTGCAATTTTCAGAGTTGCTTCTGTGGTTCCGTGTTCAAGAGTGAGTCCTCAGTGTTCTGGGTGACAGAGCTCAAACCATGTCAAAGCATGTAAGGCAAAGTTTAAGTAGTGAAAAACAATTGTTGAAAACAGAATACCCAGGATATTCTTGGTTAGGTATTTTTGGTCACTGAGTGGCTTCTCTACATTCTTAATAATTCAGAGAAGTCACACATCTACAAGATGAACAAGATTCATAAATAATTGTAAACATTTATTTCAGCTTCATTTACTTTCAATACTTATCATACCAGCTGAACTACTAGATTCAATGAACTGCATTAATTATTGAGATGGATTAAGCAAATAAACAGGTCATTATTTTATGACTAGTCATTAAGACAAAAAGATTTTTAAAAGTCAGAAGACCTAATGTAAAAATGGACAATATTTTCTTTTTAAACAAATAATTTTCATTTAATTGAACTGTGATTTACAAAGTTATTAATAGTTGAGTTTTAGGCATAAAATATCTCAACACCAATACCACACCAGACTCATCTCCCATCATCATTGTTCCCATACTTCATCGCCCCCACAAGCCGACACTCTGCCTGCCACCTTGACAGGCACATTATAAAGCTTAGATCTCATGTTTTCAGTGTTATTGAATCTGTGCTTTGGTAGTAAAGCTTTCTATACATCTTTAGATATATAGCATTCTCCCATAGCATCAATATAACTGAGACCCCAATCTCTATTCTCCCATTTCTTCCCTTTTCTATTAAATGTGCAATTTAGGGGAAGAGGCATTAGGCCACATCCAGCTCAAGAGTTTCCCCTGCTCTGCACTCAGAAATCACTCTACGTGGGTTCAGGGAAACGTATCAAGTTCAGGAAATCAAGCCCAGGTTGACTTCATGCAAGGCAAACACTATCTGTCCAGCCCCAATTATACTTGCAATTTAAAATTAAAGTTTATCAGCTTTTAGAAATTAGCTTGTAGTCCTTAATAAACTGATTTTTTCCTAAATATTCATTAGAAGAGATGTAAAAGATGTAAAGGGTTAGAGACCAAAGTTATAGCTAAAATCAGGAGGCCCTATTTCAGTTTTTGGTACTACCTAATTCCTTCCCCATCTCTATAGAAGTCTTGTAGCTTTTATCTTTGTAGCCTAGTACTATTTGTTATTGTTGATGTTTGTGGGCCACACCTGGCTGCACTCAGGAGTAACTCCTGGGATCAGAAATCACTCCTCAAGACTCCAGACCATATTGAAGCTGTCTGTCTAACCCAGGTAGGCCACGTGTAAGGAAACTATGCTACAGGCTGTGCTATCACTTTGACTTCAACCTAGCACAATTTTTAAGAATATGGCCCCTTATAAAGCAAAAGTTGTAAATGGTAAGCATCTTAAAATGCATTATTTGCATTGTTCAGTTTAGTTTTTAAGCTATTAAACATAAAAATACATATAAAACATGGTCCTTACCTACCCTGTCACCAGAAAACCTAGCAGCCCTAACCCACCATCACCATCTTCATGACAGAAAAATGACCCAGCTCTTCCACCGAGTTCCAAAAGAATCTATTGGCCCCAATAATTCTCAGGAAGTCCAATCCAGGCAGATATCTCTTATAGTCTCAGAAATAGGGGTTAACTTTTTTCATGAACTACAATAGCTGAACACACACCCTACCAGGAGTCTCAAACTCAATTTACCTGGGGGCCACAGGAGGCAAAGTTGGGGTGATCCTTGAGTGCAAAGTCAGTAGTAAGCCTTGAACATTGGGGGCGTGATCCAAACAACTAAAACAAAACAAAACAAAACAAAAAAAGATTCCTCTAGGGCAGCACCACAAAATATTGTACAGAGGGCTGCAAACAGCCCACGGACCGCCAGTTTGAGACCCCTGCGGCCTACACCCTCTGACAGGAACATTTCAGCTCTAAGAATAAAATAAAATGGGGCTGGAGAGATAGTACAGCAGTAGGGTATTTGTCTTGCACCTGGTCAACCCAGGACAGTCAGTGGTTCGAATACTGGCATCCCATATGGTTCCCTGAACCTGCCAGGGGTAATTTCTGAGCACAGAGCCAAGAATAACTCCTGAGCACCACCAGGTATGACCCCCCCCCCAAATAAAATAATATAAGCAGCTAAATCCTCTTAGGTAAGATCAGCATACATGGTCCAAAACTTTGAGTCTTTCCTTTTGAAATGGAAATGGGCTGAGAGTGCCCTAACATTTATATGAGAAAATCAAGCAGCCCCAATTCTGCCATCTTCCTGGCAGAAAACTGACTAAGTTTCTCCACCAAAAATGTAGAAGAAAACAATAGCCATAAATATTTCCAAGGTAGTCCAGTCCTGGCTCTGTGAAATTCTCAGAAGTTGGGATGGGAGCAGTGATAGCACAGAGGGTATGTCATTTGCCTTGCACATGGCTAACAAGTTCAAAACCCAGCATCCTATATGGCTTCCTGAGCCTGCCAGGAGTAACTTCTGAGCACCTAGTTTGACCAAAAAAAAAAAAAAAAGACTAAATAAATAAATAAATAAATAATCAGAAGGAATAGTGAGGCAGAATCCCCTTTCAGCACAAACTACAACAGCCAAGTGCCATAAACTAAACTCTCCAAAAAAAAAGTGGCCCAGCTTTACAGTTAATACTATCAAATTTGTTTGATCATGGTTCCTCAAAATTTTTAAACAGGGAGTCAGTTCACTGTCCTTCAGATTATTGCAGGGACAGAGTATAGTTTAAAAAAAATTATAATCAAATTTCTATTCACACTGCACATTTTATTTTGAAGTAAAAAAATGGGGGGGGGGGACAAATACAATATTTGAAATGAAGAACAGGGCCAAAGTGAAAGCACAGTGGTAGGGTGTTTACCTTGCACGTGGCCAGCCCAGTACAGACCCGGGCTCAATCCAAAGCATTCCATATAGTCCCTCAAGCCTGCCAGGA
>PVKC010024772.1:0-16764 GCA_004027635.1 Crocidura indochinensis | reverse complement strand
CTTGGACATTATTGCCCTTATTACTATTTTTGCCTCACTGGCTGCTTCTACTACAGCTTTGGTTCAGGAAGTACATATTTTTTATCATGACAATAACCTTTCAAAAAATGTTTTACTTGCTCTCTTAAGCAAGAATTAATTGATGAGAAATGAAAGGCTAAACTCCCTGCTTTAGAGATACTGTTATATGGCTTGGTAATGAGGTCCAGAGCCTCAAGACACTAATGTTTACCAAACACCATTATGAGTATAAGCACCTCTGAGTTATACCTTATCTCTATAATAGTTCTGTATCTTGGGGAAAGGTGCAAAATCATTCTTTGGATGTGTGGAAATATAATGATATGCCTATTAACATTAAACAACTCTAGCAAGATATTTCAACCCTTAGGAAAGTCAATCTGAATATTTCTGATGTTGACTTTCTGGCCATGGGCATTTGGCACAATTGACAGAATGCTAACATGGTCAATTGGCCTCATTGGGTAGTCACTGCTGGCATTAGATTATTGCTCATTCTATTGACTGCTGTCTTTCTTCCATGTTTGAATCGATTCTTCTCTTTTACTAAAGGTCTATTCTGAATTACATGCTATCCATTTAAATATTAAAAAGGGGGGAAATGCAATAGCCCCCAGGCATGATGGCTGGATTCCAGCAGGACTGTTGTGGGGAAAGCTCAGTCTCCCTCGCTGAAAAAGGGGGTGTGGTCCTGGCAGACACTGCTGAGAAAAGGTCAGTTGTGCCTTATGTTAGCACTTGGCAGAATAGCAACCATGAATTTACTAAACATTAAGGTATGATAAGAATTAACAATGTCAAGTACATAAAAAAAAACCTGTGCCTTTGCCTCTTGCATTCAAACAAGAACTCCTGGAACATACCTTACTTATTATAAACTGATAGAATAGTCTACAATAATATTTTTCCCAAGCTGGTAGAATCAGTAATAATATTTTAGTCAGTTATTTAGTGTTGTGGAGGCTACAGGTGTGTTTGGTCTTTTAATTACATCTGCCCTTTCTTCACAATAGATCTTTGGTATAATATTAATATTATAATGGACAGGGCCCGGAGAGATAGCATGGAGGTAAGGCGTTTGCCTTTCATGCAGAAGGTCATCAGTTCGAATCCCGGCATCCCATATGGTCCCTCGTGCTTGCCAGGAGCAATTTCTGAGCATGGAGCCAGGTATAACCCCTGAGTACTGCCGGGTGTGACCCAAAAAACAAAAAAAAAATATTATAATGGACAATGGGATTATAATTTGCTGATTAATAGTTGACTAGCAATAATCATATCCAAGAAAAAAGAATAAGTATTTTTCTGATTTCTGTTGACTACCAAGAATCATATCCAAAAGGAAATAATAAGTACTTTTCTGATGTCTCTTTGTGGTAAATGAAACTGATGACAAAGAATTTATAATATACATATAACATCCAGATAATTGTCTAATGATTATGCTGACATGTAATAGTTCTTCTATAGCAAACAACATGTTACACTTGTTCTATCCAACTTCCTACTATTGATAATTTTTTCTTAATTGGACTCAGTTTCAATTACTCTTAAGTATGTCTGGTCTCTGAGTACCCACTCTTCACCAACTCTTTGCTCCCATCTTACTATTGAATAACTCTCAAGTTCTCACTGCTGCCTGACTCAGCTGGCAAGTGACACTTTTCCTCTTTCTTACTTACCATCCACCTGCCTTTCTTTCTTTCTTTTTCTTCCTTTCCTCCTTTCTTTTTCCTTCCTTCCTTCCTTTTTCTTTTTCTTTCTTCCTTCCTCCCTTTCTTTCCTTCCTTCTCTTTCTTTCTTTCCTCCTTTCTCTTTCTTTTTCTTCCTTCCTTCCTTTTCTCTTTTTTCTTCCTTTATTCCTTCCTTCCTTTTTTCTTTCTAACTTTCTTTTTTCTTTCCTTCCTTTCTTTTTTTTTTTTATCTTTTTTTATTTGGGTTACACCCGGCAGTGCTCAGGGGTTACTCCTGGCTCCATGCTCAGAAATTGCTCCTGGCAGGCACGGGGGACCATATGGGGCACCGGGATTCGAACCAATGACCTTTTGCATGAAAGGCAAAAGCCTTACCTCCATGCTATCTCCCAGGCCCCAATTTCCTTCCTTTCTTTTAACCCTTTTTTTCTGCTTTCTTTCTTTCTTTTTTTATTTCTTACTCTCTTTCTCTCTCTTTTTCTGTTTTTTATTTTTTCTAAAATTTCCACAAATATCATTGATGGGTCAAAGATTGGGTAAAATACTTGACATTTCTCCTAGGCTAATGCTCAGAATAATCAGTCAGTTCAGCACATTTTAGGCTTGGGTCAGGGACCCTTTTATGCACCACTATCTATCTACTCATGAATGTGGCCTGTCCAAGATGGTCCAAAGACCCAACCCAATCCAACCTCCATCCCCATACCCTGTCCAGATTTGAGGACCAACTGATCGATTTCTCTTCACTGTTATGCAGGAGCCAGGACAGGAGCACCTGCAGAGCAGGCACTGAATCAGAGTCTTAGATATTTAAACCTAGAGTCTTAGTAAATATGTAAACCATGTACTCTTCCCCACAACTATATCCCTGGTCCTAAATTATTTTGCATTAAGTTTTTTAATCTATTACTTAAAAAATATACTTAGGGCCACATCCAGTGGTGCTCAGGGCTTATTTCTGACTCTGTGCTCAGGGATCACTCCTGGGGCTCAGGGAACCATATGGGGTGCCAGGAATCAAATGGACCAAGATGCAACGGACCAAGGCAAGCACTCTCCACACCATGCATGCTCATTTGTGTCTGTGTGTATGAGAGTGTGTGACCATGTGTAAATGTGTGAGTGATGAGACTGTGAGTTTGTTGTGTGTGTGTGTATGTATGTGTGTGACGGTGAGTGTGTGACTTGTGTGTTTACATGTGTAATGATGAGTGTGTATGTCTGTAACTATGTGAGTGTGTGATTGTATATAAAACTATGTTTGTATATATCTGTGAATGACAGTCTGACTGTATCTCATAGACTGATTAGTCTGATACTAAGGAATTCTGGGGTCCCCTAAAAGGTGTGTGCACAGAGTTGGCTGTGGAGACAGAGGCCAAAGATTCAAATTGGGTTCAAGCTCTATTATGTCTATTCAAAGCCAAAAGTTTAATACTTAGACTCAATTTCTTGACAAGGCAAATTTTCAGACAGAACTTATTTACCAAAATGGCACAGAGGCAAATTGTTCAAGGCATATTCTGATGCAGAGCTGTTTCACTGTTGAGCCACATTTACTTATCTGAGGTTTTTAGATAGCAAGATCATTTCCCAGAGAATTGTTTTATTTATTTACTGTTTTGGTCTTAATCCACTTCATGCATTCTGAACTGGGACTTGAAATGTTAATCCTTGATATGAATGCATGTAGCCTAGTAGCAAAGCTAAATTTGAGAGTCGTGATTATTCTGTAAGAATAAATAAAGAATACTTGAACCTATGCAAATGCCCTAATGTGTTTATATATATATATATATATATATATATATATATATATATATGGGTAATCTTTAAGAAAAGTGAGCAATAATTATTCTATGAGAGTAGATAAAGAATATTTGAATATATGCAACGTTAAATCTAAGTAAACTTTAGAATGTCAGCTGAAGTTATATATCAAATAATATTTATACTACATCTCCTTTGTTCCTGAATGCTTCGTGGACAGGCAATGAAGGTTTTTCAGGGCCCCAATACCTGTCAGTACAGATTATTTTCCAACCTTCCTTTCTTTCAGGTGCTATTTAAAAAAAAACATTTATTCATTTAGTTAGTTAGTTTTGGGGGCCACACTTAGTGGCACTCAGTGGTTACTCCTGGCTATGTGCTCAGAAATCGCTCCTCTCAGGCTCAAGGGACCATGTGTGAACCTGTGTGCTTCCTGGGTCCGCCATATGCAAGGTAAAAGCCCCACCACAGTGCTAATGCTCTGACCCTGATAGGTGCTACTTTTTTCAAATGCCCTCTCTGCAAGTACAGGCCTAGATAAGTTTCTGTAATAGTAGACAGCTTTTTAAAGAAGACCCTTCCTCAGGTTGTTAGGGCCTTTTTAAACTTAGTGCCTTCTTAGGTTCTCTGTTTACACGGAAGATGATGAAGCATTTCCCTCTTTTTTAAATTTTTGAAACGAATGGTAGCTAATTCCACACATACACCTTTAATGGCAGACTATAATAAATAAGCCAGTATAATGACAATCACTAAAACCAAAAGACCAATTCTGGCAATTGCCATCCAGTGAGGCCCGGAAAACCAAAAAAAAAAAAAAAAAAAAAAAAAAAAAAAAAAAAAAAAAGAGTCAGAAGGCATACTGGACATCAGCAATCCCACTAATAAGTTTTATATGGCATTTGAAAAGAAATGATTTTTGAATACCAGGAAGAGCACTTGCTAATTTTGTTGCACTTTTTCTACTGTAGCCAAATGTGGCTTCTTCCTGTTCAATCAAAAGTTGACTATCAAAAAAATAAAAAATAATAAAAAGTAATTTGTTTTTGGTTTTTTTTGGGGGGGCCACACCCGGTGATGCTCAGGGGTTACTCCTGGCTATTCGCTCAGAAGTCGCTCCTGGCAGGCACAGGGGACCATGTGGGGGACCGGGGGATCGAACCTCGGTCCGTCCTAGGTTAGCGCAGGCAAGGCAGGCACCTTACCTCTAGCGCCACCGCCCGGCCCCCATAAAAAATTTTTTTAAAAAGTTGACTATCATTAATTTTTCAAATATCTTTTTTTTTTTTGGTTTTTTGGGCCACACCCGTTTGATGCTCAGGGGTTACTTCTGGCTAAGCACTCAGAGATTGCCCCTGGCTTGGGGGGACCACATGGGATGCCAGGGGATGGAACCACGGTCCTTCCTTGGCTAGCACTTGCAAGGCAGACCCCTTACCTCTAGCGCCACCTCGCCGGCCCGAATTTTTCAAATATCTTTAAGTTTACCTTCAATAAACTTTCTTAAACTCTTGATAATTGGGGCCCTGGAGATATCATGGAGGTAAGGCATTTATCTTTCATGCAAAAGGTCATCAGATCGAATCCTGGTGCCCCATATGGTCCCCCGTGCCTGCCAGGAGCAATTTCTGAGCATGGAGTCAGGAGTAACCCCTGAGCACTGCTGGGTGTGACCCAAAAACCAAAAAGAAAAAAAAAATCAGATTACAGCATGCAAGACAAATTCCTTCCTTGCTTTGCGATTGCTTCGTCCCCCTCTTTTTTTTTTTTAAACAATGTTTATTTATTAATTGATTCATTCATTGGTTTCTGGGTCACACTTAGAGGCACTCAGGGGTTACTCCTGGCTCTGCACTCAGAAATTGCTACTGACTGGCTGGAGGACCATATAGGATACCAGGAATCAAACCAGGTCCCTCCTGCGTAGGCGACATGCAAAGCAAACGGCCTACAATAGTGCTATCTCTCCAGCCGAGCTCTCTGTAAATTTTCTCAGTTTGGGGACCACACATAGTGGTGCTCAGGTCTCCTTTAGGCTCTGTGATCTGGGGTCTCTGGGTCATCCCCATTGGACCATTCTGTAATTTAACTGTAGGTCTCCAGAAGCAGAACCTGTGCTTTGTTTCTAAGTTCTGGGCTGCTTGCCTTTCTCTCTCGCAGTGGTTATATATAATTTTGTTTGTTGGTTTTTATCTTGCAGCTATACCCAATGACTCTCGGTCCTTTTCCTGTGTTGGCACTCGGTAGTCACCTCTGGAAGTGTTTGGGGGCACATCTTTAACCCCAGAGATTCAAACCAGGCAGAGCAGAGGGCAAGGTAGGTGCCTGATCCCTTGTCCAATCTCTCTGGGTAAGAGACTGTTTCGTAGGTGCTGTTCTATTCTTCCATCCCAGTTCACATCAGATCAACATTTTTTTGTTTGTTTGGAGGCCACTCCCAGTGGTGCTCAGGGGTTACTCCCAGCTCTGCACTCAGAAAGTTCTGACAGGCTCAGGAGACCCGATGGGATACTAGAGATCGAACCCAGGTTGGCCATGTGAAAGAAACGTCCTCCCCACTGTGCTCGCTCTGACCCCACATCTGATCCTCTAATTGGAATTTTATCAGACCTTGATATTCAAGACTTAATCATGGCCAGTTATGAGAGACCACAACTTGGCAAAATGGTAGATTCTCTTTCTTTCTTTTTTTTTTTTTTGGGGGGGGGGGGGTTGAGCCACACTCGGTAACGCTCAGGGGTTACTCCTGGCTATGCGCTCAGAAGTCACTCCTGGCTTGAGGAGCCATATGGGACGCCGGGGGATCGAACCACGGTCCGTACTAGGCTAGCGCAGACAAGGCAGACACCTTAACTCTAGCGCCACTAGAGTTCTCTTTTTCTTCTTTCTTTCTTCTTTCTTTCTTTCTTTCTTCCTTTCTCTATTGCTCTTTCTTTCTTTCTCTGTTTTCCTTTTCTTTCATTCTTTCTTCCTTTCTTTCTCCCTACTTGGTGGTTTATTTCTGGCTGAAACCCCACCAGAAACAGCAATGAAGAGGCCCTGGTAGTCTATAGGACTCTATAGGAATCTGGTTTTTAAACCCAAATTCGTCATATTGGAGTCCAGCATTTTCCGCGATGCACCGTCACTTCAGTTCTAGAGCAAAAATTCTACGCCCCTCTTGTTCAACCAGTTTTATTGGAGAAGACAGCAGATGGGGGATTTTTTGGGGGGTAGGGCACACCCTTTTGATGTTCAGGGGTTACTCCTGGCTAAGCGCTCAGAAATTCCCCCTGGCTTGGGGGGACCATATGGGACGCCAGGGGATCGAATGGCAGTCCTTCCTTGGCTAGCGCTTGCAAGGCAGACACCTTACCTCTAGCACCACCTCACCAGACCCCAGATGGGGGCTTTTAAGTATGGGGTGGGGGGTCAAAAATACTGGTGGAAGTGAGAGGGTGCGGTGAAGGGGGTTTCTTAACAAAGGTGAGCTGCACAGAGGCAGGCACCCCATAGCTGGCCTTGTGCTCCTCGAACAACTGCTGCAGCTCGTGCATGTAGAGCTGGTGGTAGTGGTTCACCTGGTCCTCAGAGGCTGGCGCACCTGGGGCACCAGGATGGTGCGGTCCACTGTGGGAGACAGAGCCTGTGGGCATGCACAGTGGAGTACCCTATCCCGTGCCTTCCCTGGGAAACCGTCAGGACTTACCCACAGTGGTGATGGGCTTGGAGAGGGGCAGCAGCCCCAGGAATTCAGGGAGAAGAGCGCCCCAAGAAGATGCATGGGGAGAAGCCTGCAATCTTCTTGAAAGCGACCTGCACCCTATATTGCCAGGTGCCCACCTCAAAGCTCTTGAGTCTGAAGATATCGTTCTCCCCGAATGAGTATACAGGCTCCAGGGAGGCCCTGCGGGGCAAGAGATGGGGCACCCCACGAAAGGGCACCCAGAGGGTTTTAGTTCCTGGGCCGACAAATTCCAGCTACAAAGAAGGTTTTGGAAGAAAATGCCAGATGCTGGCTGGGTTTCCTTGAAGTCCCATGGGCCTCTTTCTAGCTCTGCATCAAGGCTTGGCCTCAGCTGATGTCACTGTTTTGACATCACTAGTCACTGTGGTGCAAGACGAACTCCACCAAATCCGTGAAGGAGGAGTTCCCAGATTTTCATTTCCCTCTGCACCCTTAATCCAGAGAAGCTATTAAGTCACCTGCCCGGGTGTTATTGATGGGATGGGCATATGCACCCTTGATACGGGGTGTCCTGGAGAGGCCAGGCAGGGCTCTGCCCACCAGGATTTGCTGTCTTATTGGGACTTACAGGGATGGAGATTCTGGAGAGCAGAAAGGAGCCTCGAAACCTGGCTCTGTGTCTGTGCCCACTAGAAGCCCACTCTGGAGGTTTAAGGCTCTATTGCACAGATAAAGACTCCCAAGCTTTATCTTTAAGAGGAGAAGGGACCCAATGTTGTTTCCCCCCTCTTTTATTTTGGTTTTGAATCATATCAGGTTGCTCTCAGGAGTACCTGCTCACTGTCAATCAGAAATCATTCCTGGAAAGCTCGAAGATCCTAAGTGATGCTGGGGATTGAACCCAAGTCAGCAGTGTGCAAACGCCCTACCTGCTGTGATATCGCTCAGGCCAAGGTGTTAAACTTTTTTTTTTTTTGGTTTTTGGGTCATATCCAGCAGTGCTCAGAGGTTACTCCTGGCTCCATGCTCAGAAATTGCTCCTGGCAGGCACGGGGGACCATATGGGGCACCGGGATTTGAACCGATGACCTTTTGCATGAAAGGCAAACGCCTTACCTCCATGTTATCTCCCGGGCCCCGTGTTAAACATTTTTTAAGTGATGTGTCCCAAGCACTGATTCTGAGCCACAGATGCAATCTAAGAAGTCCAGGATGTGATGTTGGGCACACCTGGCTCCCCTATTAGTGCCAGGAACAGAACAGGGAGAACTCTATCTCTGGTGCTCTCTGTGCTGCCTCCTTCGACTCCTTCCAGCCCCCCATGGTCATCTCCATGCTCTGTGCCATGGTGCTTCAGTGCAGGGACCACAAGCCATCCCACCTGCAGGGCTCAGAGGTCAGCGGGCTAGAAGGTGCACGCCCTATACTTGGCAGTGCCCCTCACACTCACCCATGCCTCCGAGCCAGGCCCACAAAGCCTTTGCGGTTGAGCAGGGTCAGATGGTGCACCCCGGGGATGGCATCCAGCGCCTCCTGGGCTCCCCCCACTACGATGACCATGGCCTGCCCAGAGGGGCAACTGGACAGCAGGAAATTCAGACTCTGGTGGCTCACGGGACACAGACCTGGGGGGAGGGTAATTGTGACCCTTGGCCTGGGGGCATAGGGGCGGTACTGGGGGGCCCAGGCACTCACCTATGGCCATAAGGTAATCCCGATAGGCTGGCAGGTGGAATAGTGTGGCCAGGGTGGCTAAGTTCAAGCGCAACCCTGGGAAGAGCTCGAATGAGCCGGTGCTTTCAGTGTCGAAGTTACAGAAGTGGCCTATGCACATGACGCCATGAGGGTGTGAGCCCAGCAACATAGTTCCGGTCAGGGTGCAGCTCGGCTGTCTTGACCAGCTTGCAGGGGTAGAGGGGAAAGAGAATGGAAGAGGACAGAGGCCTTGAGAGACCCATTCTCATGAGGGGGTTAAAATGTGGGGGAGGGTATTTGCGCACAGGCCAACCTGGGTTTGCTCCCCCAGGACCCTATATACGTAAGGTTCCCTGACCCTATATTTGCTTATATGTATACATACACACATATATATGTGTGTGTATATATATATATACATATATATATATATATATATATATATATATATATATATATATATATATATATATATATAGCTAGGGATAATCTCTGAGCAGAGTTAGGAGTAAGTCCTGAGCATCACTCACTAGATATGACCCCAACATCCCCCAAAAGGAGCATAATGGGAAAGTAGATTCTGGCAAGGACACCTGTCTACACTCCCTCCCCCAGCTGAGTCTGCAGCAGGAAGGCAACCTATCACCTTGATGGGGTAATAATCCCTCATGTAGTTCCAAAGAATATATTTCCTCATCCATTTAAAACTCCGGCCACCTGTAAAGAAATGCAGGGGAGGGAAAAAGCAACACATTTTCTCTATGCATGCCAGGGCCCCGAGCCATACTTGGTACCACACTCCCCAACCTCTGCAAGGGAGCCACCTCCAGCATTTTTGGTGTGTGACCCCCAAACAATCAAACAGAACTTCAGAGAGAAGGTGGAGGTTGTGGGGTTCCCTTCCCCATTTAGGCCCACCTTTCTGGGGTGTGTCCCAGTCGATGATCAGCCAGACCCCATAGAGCACTGACAGCCACCAGAGTGATGTGAAGAGGAGGAGGATGGTGAGGAAGGTGAAGAACAGTCCTGCAGAGCAGTGTGGGAATTGCAGCAAATTCAACTCATTGGTGGCATGTATCTGACCTTGATCCTGCATTCTGGTGGAGGGCTCAGCCCCTCCCCCAGGAAGGACCTTGAGCCACACTCACCCATGAAGAGGAAGGACAGCACATAATGGTAGGCACCCAAGATGTCCAGACACTGCTTCCAGGAGGTTTGGGGGGAGGAGTGGAGAGAGGCCTTGGAGTCTTCTAACCCGGCAGGTAAGCTTCACTTGGGGTGTGGATAGGTGTTCTACATGTTACCTTTCTCCTCAGTCTGATATTTGTACTTACTCTATCAGCTGGCTCAGGATGTGGCTGCAGGGGCAGGGCACCCAAAGATTGACATGGGGAGGGCACTCCAGTGACTCTTGGGGCCATCCAGCTGTGGGCAGGGGAGCCCCACTGGTGGACCCAAGAAGGCACCCCAAACCCTGTGGTCTCCTGAAGAGGCACCACAAGCTCTGTGGCAGCAGTGTGGCCCTTCACCCATCCTGCAACTCATCAGCTCCTTTCATCACATCCCTGAGCCCCATACACCACAGCAGACCTAGGCTGGCATCGAGGACACCACAGTGACCCAGAGCATACCCACCTGTGATCCCTAGGTTGGGTCCCAGTAGAGCTAAATATTATTGAGGCCACAGCATTATTGGGGGTCACAGAATTATTGGAGGTCTTAGCAAAGCCAGGAAAGAGTCCCAGTATTTTGGGGTCCCAGCAGTATTTGAGGATCCAACATTATTGGGTTTGCAGTATGGCTGAGATCACAAAATTATTGCTGTCCCAGCATCAATGGAATTTCATCAGGGTTTGGGTCCCAGCAGCACAGGAATGGGTCCCATTCATTGGTGAAGCAGGAAATAAAGTCCCCAGAACCCCCAATCCTCCACAGTGGCACCAGGTTCTGCTTCCAACACCAAGGTCTGCAATGTCAGGGCTGTCTCCTGGCATCAGACAGGACCTTGACATCAAACAGGCATGGGCCACCCTTGGGGAGCCCTGCCTAGGTGCTCTAGGGATCTGTGACCCCAGGGGAAGGTGGTAACAGGAACGAGAGAATTCCAAGGCCAGACTGTGCCCTTGTCATGACCAGGTGGAGGACACATGGGAGGGAGACATGGGCAGAGGTGGAGATACCTAGGCCCCCCAGCAGGGACCCTGGAGGTGGAGACCCCAGAATCTGGGTATGGAGGTCTAGCTTGGGAATCAGGACCAGTGGAGGCTCTGCAGATGCTGAGAATCTTTGGGGGGAGCATGTTACCAGGGTGCCTGCGGGCTGGGGCCAGGGGTCTCGCCATATTTCCAAGGTCCAGCCCTGTCTGGCATCCAGCAGGAGGAGCTTGGTCCTCCACCAGGACTGGGCACACAGTCACCTCTCCCTCTTGTCCCCTCTCAACCTTTGGGGTCCTGGGGAGGGGGCACATGTGTTCAAAAAACCCATGGCTTGCTGACAAATTTCTAGAACATGGATGGAGGATTCGCTTTGTATGAAGTTGCAGAGAGCTAAAAGAGCTGGGGAAAACTCTTGGGCCCCACCCTGCCTCCTCCCTTGCCTGCACACAAAGCACCCCCATAGCTTACTGGTGGAGGCCTCTGGGGTCAGGGTGCAGGGCAAGGGCTGGGAGAAGTGTGGGACAAGAAAGTCAGACAACGATGTAGGAGACTTGGGGGACTGGTGAGTCCTGGGTATATAGGGTTCCCCTTACCCTCTGAGGGCTTGACTTGCAGACTCTGTTCCATAAGGAGCAGCTGCAGCCCCTGTGGGAAGGGATTGGGGCCTCTGGGGTTCAGGTGTTTGTGAAGGTGAGTTTGGGGATATTGTTTCTGGAAGGACGACCAGAAGAGAGGCTGAAACCCACCAGGGACCAGCACTGAAGAAGCCCTACCTGCTGCATCACAGTGAGGGTTCCTGAGACAAGTCTCTCAGAAGAAACACGGGTCCCTCAGAGCCCCCAGTGGGAGTCCAGGATGAACTTTCTGTTCTCCAAACTCATTATTATTACTTTTCTTTTTGTTTTGTTTTATTGTTTTGTTTTGGGGTCACACCCAGCAGTATTAATGGGTTACTCCTGTCTCTGTGCTCAAAAATCACTTCTCGCCAGCTCAGGGGACCATATGAGATGCTGGAGATCAAACCTAGGTCTCCTTCAACCCTCTCTGCTGTGCTATCTATACTATTGGTCCAGAGCCTCTTTATTATTTTTTATAGATAACACTGTGATTTACCAAATTGTTTCTAATGGTTGTTCCAGGCATTCACTATTCACAACACCAACCTTCCCCACCAGTGTGACCATCCCTCCATCAGTGTCCTAATTTCCCACCCACCACCTTCCCTGCCTCCTTGCAGGCTCAAATTCCTTTGTATTGTTTGTTCTAATACAAAGGCAAATGAAATTATCAGCACTTGGATCAACATGAGCCAATCTGAAATGAATGAAATGATTGTTATTTCTTCACTGGGTGATGAAAGTCCTGTCTAAGAATTTACTACTAGGCTTTGCTTGGTGCCAGCTCAACCTTAGGTGCTACCGTTCAGGTTGAGATTGGGAGATTTTTGTGTAACTTTCCATCAGATTCTGGGGATCCTACTAGACTGACACTACTATGAACTTTTGAGGTATCATGCAAGTGTGTGGTTTAGGATCAATAGCTCTGGAACAAACTGGGTGACATAACAGTTTGAAAAGGTTAAGTCTTGGGACTGGATTATATCAGTCCAACAGTGTCAGGGGAGGTTGGCACTGGGCCGCTGTATTTCGTGCAGAAAATGAAAATTATCTTCCACTCCATGCTGAATGTGCCACGGAGGGATGGGCCCTGGACAAGACTACCTGAGAAGTTTTGGGGCCATTATTTCTCTTTGGAGCTTGGTGGAGGAGCTTGGTCAGTTTTCTGTTGGAAAAATGGGATTGTGGGCAGGGACTGCTTGATTTTCTGTGGTGGAATGTGTATTCCCAATTCTTTTTGTTTGTTTGTTTGTTTGTTTGTGTTTGGGGACACACCTGGCCATGCTCAGGGATTACTCCTGACTTTACACTCAGAAATCACTCTTAGCAGGCTCGGGGGACCATATGGGATGCTGGAAATCAAACCCTAGTCTGCTGCATGCAAGACAAACACCCTCCTTGTTGTACTATCACTCCAGTCCTTTCACCCAATTCTTGAGCAACTTACCAACTGGGCCTGCAGAGGGGAGAAGGTCTGTCCCTGAGGTGGACATCTATAGTCCATGCAGGAGGTGAGGGAGTCAGGAAGTCAGAGTGGGGTCAGATTGGCTGCATCTTCTCTGATTTGGGGGCCACACCAGGCAGTTATCAGAGGACTGTGGAGTGCTGGGGGTAGAATTCATGCTCCCTGCTAGTCTGGAGAAGCCTCAGCTCGTGAGGCTGAGTGCTTGAGGCACTCATCCTCACCTCCAGCAAACCCTCCAGGGGTGACCCTCAACCTTATCTCTTCTGATGCTCCAGTTAAGAGTGAGGTCCCCGGGCCTGGGAGATAGCATGGAGGTAACACATTTGCCTTTCATGCAAAAGGTCATAGGTTCGAATCCCGGTGCCCCATATGGTCCCCCGTGCCTGCCAGGAGCAATTTCTGAGCATGGAGCCAGGAGTAACCCCTGAGCACTGCTGGGTGTGAGCCAAAAACCACAAAAAAAAAAAAAAAGAGTGAGGTCCCAAAGCTCTGGGAAGGTTGTATCTCCCCTCAGGAAGTACTCTCAGCACCCCCAGCTCAGCACTAAGTTACCCCACCTTTTGAAAGATGCTTTCCAGAGCCCAGACCTGGGGAAAGTTCTCAGGCCTACATCAGTAAAACTTTTATTTTCTTTTTTTGTTTGTTTGTTTTGGGGCCACACCCAGCTTCACTCAGGGGTTACTCCTGGCTCTCTGCTCAGAAATGGCTCCTGGTATCATATGGGATGCCAGGATTCGAATCACTGTTGCTCTTGGGTTGGCGCTTGAAAAGCCCTATGCTGTACTATTTCTCCGACCAGTAAAACTTTTCAATTATTATGTAAGGAATAGCAAATCAAATAAATCACTGGTATCCTCTATAATTCACAGGGATAAACCATAGTTGAAAAAGCTCACAGAACTCTGAAAACTCAACTATTGAAATATAGAAAAAGGGAAAATATATAGAAAAATAGACATGCTACCCATACATTTTATCCTTACTTATTTTGGGGGGTTGATTTTTGGGCACACAATGATACTCAAGGGTTACTCCTGACTATATACTCAGAAGTCACTCCTGGCTTGGGGGACCATAAGGTATGCCAGGGTATTGAACCATGGTCCATCCTAGGTCAGCTACATGCAAGGCAAATGCTCTATCACTGCGCCACTACTCCAGCCCCAATTTTCACTAAACTTCTTAAATTTACCCCAAGGATTTCTGGTAATCTCATTCAAGGAAAAGGATACGCTTACATTTCTGCAAATGGCAATCCTGTCCAGAAACTTGGAGTCTCACTACTCCTTGTCAGAAGCAGGATTTTCACAAATGAAAAAACTCAATAAGGAATTCTGGTAGAAGAGTCTTTCACTTTAGAATTCATGTTAGAACCAAGTTAAGGGAATTGTTGGGCTTGTTCCCTTGGCCCCCAGAGGAACCAATAATACCTTGTGGCATTGTTCCTCTTTTGCATAGGCACATTAAAATGGGAACATATTACAAATGCAAACAAGTTTTTATCTAATAGAGAGAGGAACACATATTTTGTAATGTAGTTTGGCCTTATACCCTGAACATTGGCATAATGACTTGACTAAGGCCTCAGAAGAATGGGCATTGCCCAAACACACCTGAACCATTGACCATCTATGGAAACAACCACAATTGTCTATAACATCACCAGGAAACAAACCTCTACCAGGGAAGACCCTACCTCTACCCTGGCATTGACTTATTCCAAAGAGTGTTCTCTTAACATCCATATGACTCAGCAATAGCAACAATCTGCTTGCAGGGCAGGACACTCTGCATCTAATAGTGAAGTGAAACTAAAGGACGCTCCACATCATTCTGACATTGATGAAGTCACAGAAATCAGAATCTTTAACTACAGAAACCTTACACCAACAACAACTAATGTTCGAAAAATTTTCACCAGGACCACAGAGAATGACTCAGGGCTTGGACAACATAGTATGCCTGGAACCCAGAGTCAGTCTTATGCCAGAAAACTTCAGGGATATGGTCTCCTTGTATTTAGGCCAAGGTTTTTTTTTCTTTCCATTTTCCCCATATTTTGCCGGGCCTATGCAAACACCAATTGCCATTCTCACACCATTATTATTGTATTTTTTAACTCATCCGTTTAAAAAAAGAGCTTACTAAACTTTCTGCTGGTGCTTTAATAAATTCATTGTGATTCAATAATTTTCAAAAATATACTGTTACTGAACTTTTTCTTCTTTCCTTTCTCTTCCATCTCTTTAGTTTTTCTTTCAATTTTCTATTTTTTAAAATCATGTTGCTTTTGGTCTTCCTAAAACAAATGTATTATGATCAGTTGTGTCATCTATGTAATGCATTTTCTTTAGATAAATTTAAAGAAATCTCCCCTCAGAACCAACACAAATTACGGTACTCAAAAAATATAAGCAGGAAAGAAACTGTGACCTCAACAAGTAATTGGGACAATACATGGCACCACACAATAAGGCAGAGACTATTGGGAGTTAAAGTGACCATTTCCAGAATTTCGATTCTGTAAATGAGGGAACTGGTTCTGCTCTCACCAGACTTCATAACTTATGAAACACTTGTTACTAAACTCAGTGCTCCAATGCCTGTGTGATACTCCCAGTTCTATTGATGACTTTTACCAGAAGGAGGACATTAACAGGTCAAATTCGTTGGGACATAAAGGCAATGTGACAGAAGAGTTTGGTAAGATTATAAAATCCTTGTGGGCAGGACAGCAGAGGTATATCAACCCAAAAGAATTTAAGATGCCCATTGGAAAGATAATCAATTTTCAGGAGACAGTCAACAGGATCCACATGAACTACTTCTATTCTTGATGGAGGGTCTTCATCAGAACTTAAACAAAGCTTATATGCCGAATAGACATATAGAGGAAAATAGAGATTATCTTGTTGACTCAAAAACTGTAAAACAAGCTTGGCAGAGACACAAGCAGTTTAATGAGTCTATTATTGCAACACTTTTCCAAGGCCCATTTAAATCCACAATTCAATGCCTCATCTGGCACCAAGAATCTCAGACACCAGAGATCTTTATTCGTTTATCCTTACCTTTGACATTTACAGATAAATGCATATTGCAAGATTGCCTTAAAGTGCTTTTTTGTTTTGTTGTTGTTGTTGTTGTTTTTGGTTTCTGAGCCACATCAGGGGACCAGAGAGATAGCACAGAGGTAGAGCATTTGCCTTGCATGCAGAAGAATGGTAGTTCAAATCCCGGCATCCCATATGTCCCCCTGAGCCTGCCAGGAGTGATTTCTGAGCAGAGCCAGGAGTAACCCCTAAGAGCCGCTGGGTGTGACCCAACCCCCTCCCCAAATTTATTTATTTATTTTGGTTTTGTGGCCACTCCCATGATGCTCAAGGTTCACTCCAAGTTCTGTGTTCAGAAATCACTCCTGGGGGCCGAAGAGATAGCATGGAGGTAAGGCGTTTGCCTTGCATGCTGAAGCATTGAATCCTGGCATCCCATATGGTTCCCTGAGCCTGCCATGAGTGATTTATTAGCATAAAGACAAGAGTAACCCCTGTGCACAGCTGAGTGTGACCCAAAAACAGGAAGAAGGAAGAAGGAAGGAAGAAAGAAGGAAGGAAGAAGAAGAAAGAAAGAAAGAAAGAAAGAAAGAGAGAGAGAGAGAAAGAAAGAAAGAAAGAAAGAA